>CAUYQG010204914.1:0-19777 GCA_963574415.1 Tarsius wallacei | reverse complement strand
TGGAATCGGTTTGTAGTCCCACAATATTTTGGAATGGGATGAGGGGAGCCTCTGCTTGGATCTCTCTTTCATCATGTCCAGGATAATCAAATTGACATTTTCTTTTTCTGTAAAGATCTCCTTTTTCCATTCAAACGGGGTAAAAAAAATTGTGAGCCTGGTTTTACATATTCATCTTGAGCTAAATGCCAACCCATAGAAATGCGACTGCTCATTGGTTTGCATTCAGAGGAGCTACAACTGTGGTGTGTCCTTGGACAAAGGATACGTTTTCGATACTGTGTTGATGTCCCTTGTCCTCTTCTAACAGTGCTGTAGGAGACAAAGCACACCTAAATAAGTATAGTGTCCAGTGAGTGAGGTCTAAACAGAATGTGATAAACAAGAAAGCGACCAGGTTTAAATTTTGCAGGAAAACGTGAGGGAAATCAGTTATAAGTGAGGTAGTCAGGAAGGCATTCTGGAGGTGGTGACAGGTATGAGTTTGACATAAAGAACTGACTAAGGGGTGGAAGTGAGGAAGTATATTTGGTATGCCTTCAAGATGTGGTAGAGGCAGAGGTTCTTAACCTATTGTAGTTAATTGGCTCCTATGAGAATGTGGTAGAAGCTGCAGAGTCCCTTTATATAATAAACAAATGTAAAATTTCTGCATATGTTTTCTGGGAGTCCACAGACTGGCTGAAGCAGATCTGTGGAATCCTTAGAGATCTGTGGGCTTGAAGGACCAATTCCTTGTTTGGAGGTAGGGAGACAAATGAAGAGATTATTCTAGTTGAGGCGATCATAAGAGGCATTTCCACAGCCACTAGCAGAATCTGGGTAATGGCTGTGGAGATGGAAAGAAAAGTGTACTGTAAAGGAAAGGTATACACTAGAAAAACATGACTGGACATTTTTAACCATCTATGTTCCTTTTGGACGTGGGAATTTCATTTTCATATCTCAGCAGAAAGGGGGAAGGATGGATAAAATATGTGTCAAAACCTTGACAGTTGTTGATGCTGGGTAGGTACATGAGAATGTATTGTATTATTATCATTATTCATGCCGCTTGACATTTTCCATAAAAAATATTTTAAAATAATTTTTTACCCTTGGTAGTGATAACCAATCCTATGGCATTTTCTAACTTGGCTTGTTAGAATGAAGATTGTGTACATGAAAATAAAGAAAAGAAAAAGGAAACGATACAAATGAGCCAGTGATACCACACATAAGATTGTTATTAATGAGTTGAATTTACATAGAGATAATAGGTTTTCTCTTGGAAAGAATTTTGAAGCATGCTGGCCATAGTCTCAACAGAAATTAGACTACTGTGGAACATTGAACACATATTCTCCTGTTTCTTTCTTTCTTTTTTCTTTTTTTTTAAGTTGGAGTCTCACTCCATTGCCAAGGCTGGAGTGCAGTGGCCTGCTCACAGCCACCACAGCCTAGACCTGCTGGACTGAGGTGATCCTTCCGTCTCAGCCTTCTAAGTAGCCAGAACTACAGGTACATGCTACCATGCCCAGCTAATTTTTTATTTATTGTAGAAATGAGGTCTTGCCAAGTTGCCCAAGCTGGTCTTGAACCCTTGGGCTCGGGCAATCCACTTGCCTCGGCCTCCCAAAGTTCTGAGATTACAGGCTGAGCCTCTGGACCCAGCCCCTCTCCTGCTTCTTTCTAAACTTATACTTAACTTTATTTTATATTGCTTAGTTAACTAAGTTTCTTTATTATTACATTATGTTATTATATATAATACATTTTATATGCAAAAGTAATCTATATATTTCATATATTTATATATCGTATGTACTTGTATTTTTATATAATATAAATTATTTTGTAATATAAATATATTATATAACATATACTTATATGGGCATATGTATATATATATATATACATAAATAATACATATTGAAGGTATTTATCTTATATACAGACAGTACCCAAATTACTGTGGGTTGATTTATGATTTTTTTCAACTTTATGATGATGTGAAAGTGATATGTATTCAGTAGAAGTCATTTCCAGTATCCATTCAACCATTGTTTTGCATTTTTAGTATAGGATTCAATAAATTCCATGAGATATTCAACACATTAAAAATAGGCTTTGTATTAGACTATTTTGTCCAACTATAGTTGGCTAATTTAAGTGTTCTGAGTACGTTTCAGGTAGACTAGGCTAATCTATGCTGTTTGATAGTTTCGGTGTGTTAGATGCATCTTTGATTTACAGTCTCTTCAATTTACAATGGATTTATCAGGTTGTAATCTCATCATAAGTCAAGGGGCATCTGTGTTATGTATAATTGTTATTACATTAGTTAACTCCCTGAGTCTGGCACACACCCCTTGAGGCAGCAGATGGCAAGCCATGAGTCTTTGAGTACCTGCCTTGCTCACTGTCCCCTTCTGAGAAGGGCAACCATAGAAGTTCCTTAGGCACCGACTGCATACTTTCCATCTTGTGACTAAATCAGTCAAGGATCGGTGACTACCCAACTATCGATGTCTAGTTTGTCTTGTGGACCCCAAGGCAGTCACCTGGAAAGTCATGAGCTTTCTCTAACATATGTTGTCTTCTAAACATCTCACCACTAGGCTCTTAAAGTATAGCATTTATGTAAGAAATTCATGTAAGTTCTATGCCTGGGACTTTTGATGATTGCCTTATTTATTTTATCCCTATTGATTCTCACAGTTCTTGGTACTGTATCAATGCATAGATTTGAATCAATGAATCTGCACGTGTTGCCGTAATATAAGCCTCAGAATGTGCTGCCTGATGCTAATGCCATTAATTTCGTAATGCTATTTCATTCATTTCAACTTTGACTGTCTACTGCATTTAGAGCCCTGGTCTAAGTAATGGCTACTAGCCACTTTGGGGCCAATAGTCAGTTGATAAAAAGATGCCAAACTCTGTAAAATATTGTAAGATGGTTTATTATGAGTCAAACTTGAGGACCTAGGTCCAGGAACACCCATTCTCACGAGGTCCTGAGAACATGTGTTCACAATGGTTGAATTGTGGCTTGATTATATACATTTTAGGAAGGCAGAAGTTACAAGAGACCATAAATCAATAACATAAGAGTTTTTCATTGGTTTGGCCCAGAAAGGAGGGAAATTTTCAAGCAGGGGTTTGCAGGTCACAGGTGAAATCAAATTTTGGAAATCAGTAGAGGGGATGTTTTGTTGAGATAAGGGGATGGAAAAACTCCAGGTTTGTTGACATGTAGATAAAGTCCTATATGTTGGCAGACTTCGAAGAGTATAGATAAGTGTCCCACAAGGTTTCCAGGGCCTGGGAGTCCCCAAGAGGAGGTTTTGCAGGGCCATAAAATACTTTGATTTCCTTCTTTATTTGTTATGTGATGTTATGCCAGAGTCAGGTTGGAGAACAAACTTTAGTACACAATAGGGTAATAAAACTCCATCTGGTGAGTCCTTATCAGGCATGACTCTCCTGATGGGAATTTAGATAAGAGTAAAAGGTCACACCTTAGTTCTCATTACCTATTATTAGTATAATGGAGACTTACCCCCAAATTGCTGTGTTTTTAACCACATATCCCCACCTTTCAAAGCCATTCCATATTTTAGCTAGTTTGGCATCATAATATCTTGGAGCATAAAGATGTGGACCCTTTCACCAGGTGGGATGGTAGGCTGAGGTAGGTTTAGCTTCAGATTATAGGAGGAAATTGTGAGGTGTTCCAGTTTCCCCAGAGTGATCTTTAGAATATTAGAGACAAAAAAAATTCCAACATCAGGGAAAGATCATTTTTTAATTTTTAATTTTTTTGATCATTTGTTTTAAAGGATTCCACACGACAAACCGGTCAAGCTGCTCTGGGAATCAAATAACTCACAGCACAATTTAGAGATCAGAATACTAACTAGGAGCTGTCTTTGACCTTTGGGAATGTGCACAAGCTGAAGAGTCCCAGTACACCATCTCCCTAAATCATAAACCCTTCACTTCTCTAATCATTTTGATTCTGCAGCTGTAGGGTCTGGGGCTGCTGTCTTTATCGAAGGGACAGGTATTCTCCAGACCTGTGAAGCCTGGGAGGCCTCCTGTGATGTCAGGCGGCATGGGGTATCGTTGTTCTGTAAGTTCTTGACTCTGCCATGGAAAAGAATGTCAGAGGGAGCCCAACATATAGTCTAAGACAAGATTTATTAGCAAGAAAAAACATGGTCAAGTGAGAGAATGGGTGTCTTAAGAGAAAGGGCATGTGCTTGCCTTTGACAAGAACCTTTATATAATTTCACAATGGTGATTAAGCACACCATGGACAGAGGGCTGTAGGTATCTGGTCACAAGTTTTGATTACCATCTTTCAACATTTTAAGGTCACAAGGACTTTCTAAATGGTGAAATGCATTGCCTAACTAGATTTAGACTTTTTTAGAACATCATGTCTGTGTTTTGTCTAATTCCCTATTGTTTTTGTGACTTTTGTTTATTGATTTTATGTACTGGAAATTCTACATTTCATCTCACAAGGTGGTCAAGTCTGTTATGTCTGGTCAGTCCGGTGAAGGTCATGTATTGATAAGAAAAATGTCTAAACACTTACCCTATTTTAATTTAGACCTGCTAACAAGAGACTCTTCAACGTATATTTAAGCTATACTGGCTACCCTGCCTCACTTGGGGTAAACAAGGAATTTCCCAGCATCTGGGATGGGAAGGTTTCTTATCTGACAGGGTTTTAATGGTCTAAAAAGATTTTTTAAAAAACAAAAAACCCCCCTATTTCCTCTCTGTCTTCCTAACAAATGTCAACATTTCTTAAGTACACGTTTGTTCTTGGTCCTCTGCTTGTCTGTCTCCATAATCTTTCCTTGACAATCTCATCCACCTCCCTAACTGCAAGGAGAAACTCTGTAGTTGTCTCAGTAATCGGTATCCCTGAATTAGTCTTCTCATAATCTTGCATATCCACGTTGCTAGCATCTTGCTTGATATCTCTATTGGGGTGATCTCAACACATTTAAAACTGAGGTCTTTTGTTCTCAGTGAACTTAATGCAGCCGCTCTTCTTTCTTCTACAATCCCTGTTCCCTCAGTTACATAGTACATTCTTAGAATCTGCTTCTCCTTGCCCTTTATATCTCATTGGTAAACACCATCTGCCAATGTTTTGTTTGTAATACTACTGTCAATCAACTTCTCTCCTTTCTTATTGTTTCCACAGTAATTGTTTATGTCCCATTACTTCCTACCTAGGTGATTATAGGAATTGTTTAATCTGCTCTGCTGATTTTCAAGGCCATCTTTTCCATAAAAGCTTTTAACTTTTGCCTGGAATTAATCTCTCTCTCCTAAGGATTTAGCAGTTCTTTATCTAGATCCCTCTTATAAAGTTTGTCACTCACCTTCATAAAAAGTGTTTATTTATTAATTTATGTATTCAACAAGTATCACTGGACATTTATTATGTGCCAGGCACTCTGTGAGGAAGGCAATGGGGAGCAAAACAGGTAAGAAATCTATCCTCATGGCACTTATAGTCTTGTGGGATAACAGACATGAATCAAATAATCACATATACCACAATAAAATGTGCGATCCCAAACCGAAACAAGTATCTTGAAGGAAAACTACAGAGTTGCCATGAGAACTTGCATTTCCCATCTTTCTCCTAGATGAAGGTGGGTGTAGGATTCACCATCTAGCCCAGAGCCATGCATATGGAGGTGTTGAATATGGTGTTGTTTCGGGAACATATGCATCTACTTCTGACATAAAAATGCATGACTTTTTCTTTACTACACAATACTGAATAAAATACTTAGCAGGTATTCCCTCAAATGCTGACCTCAACACACTGCCTGTTAGATGCTTGTTTGTGTTTCCATCCCCACAAATCCATGGGTCGTCTTTCTCCAAATACACTCTGTTTTCTTTGCCAGCATAATGATGGGCAAATCCTTGTTATTCCAGTAGCATTATCAAGAAAATTCTTTCCTTTATAACAAAATTTCTTATATATACTTTAATTATGTGCTGATCACCAACACAAGCCCATCATCCCCATTCCTTACAGTTTATAATATTTGCTGAAGATGCCAAACAACATTGTTCTTTTGCCCCATGGGAAACTGGGTCACCCTCCAGCTAATCTTCATGTCATTTGCCTGCTTCTTCTCTGTCTCTAAAGCTGTTTCCTCTGAATCCCTTTTATTTTCTATCGTGTTGCACTTTCATTATCTACTCTTTTGTTCCTGTAATTTTTGAAGTCAGCTTTTTGCTGAAACACTGAATGACACATATCTCTTGGCTTATTTTATCCTTATTTTTTTTCTTTTTCACAATGGTATTACATAATTCTTCTCAAGAAGCACTTCCAGACACAGCAACTCAGATCTGATTTGTGAGTATGTGTTGTTTGTTTCTACCTTGGAGCAGACAGAAAATGGAAAAGGTGACCTTATTTGTCATGGCAGGAAAAGAAAGACTGCAAAAAAATAAATTCCACCAACAGAGAACATGTTATATAAATAAGGGAACATCTACATGTAGAAAAATACAGAACCATGATTCTGAAGACAATTTAAATCACCTAATATTTTGATCCCAATTTTTAAAACATTATGCTGTATATTTATAAATATGTGGAGGAAAATATTGGACAGGTATGCCCGAATGTTACTGGTGTTTTTTTTCTGGGTGATGAAATTTTCATTTATTTATTGAACCAGGGACTCACTTTGTCAACCAGGCTAGAGTGTAGTGACAGATTATAGTTCACCACAGCTTCAACCTCCTGGGCTCAGGCAATCCTCTCACCTCAGCTTCCTGAGTAGCTGGGGACTACAGGCGCACACCACCATGCCCAGCTAATTTTTTGATTTTTGTGTAGAGATGAGGTCTTGTTATGTTGCCCAGGCTGGTCTCAAACTCCTAGGCTTAAGTGATCCTCCCACTTTCAGCCTCCCAGAATGCTGGGGTTAAAGACATGAGCCACCATGCCTGGCCATTTTTATTTTCATATATATATAATTTTTTTTTTGAAGGTAGAAGGACTATATGCAGTTTGGGAGCAAATCAATCACATTCCTATTTATAACCACAACTCTTTCCTCATGAATTTTACTGATATTCCATTCCTGCTGTTACCACCAATCAAGTATATGAGAAGCCGTGTCCATATACTTTTGTTCCTTTTTTTTTATTATTTTAAATTCTCAAGTGCAACAGAGCAAGAAACTCCAATTGTTTTAAGGATGGAAGTCACAATTACTACAGCATTCTCGTTGTAAAGAGCTAGTCATGGCTATGTCAAAGATAATTACCTATTGTACTTATATCCTGTTTGTTAGGTAAAGTCAGATCAGCTCCTTGGTTAAGTATCTTGATTACATCTACCTGTTAGTAGTGGTAATCTCAGGTTTATAGGAAAGTCAACTGTAGGAAAAAGAGTAAGGTCGTGTGCGCACTCATTTGCGAGTGTGTTGTCTCTAGAGATTTGATATTCTGGTGAAAATGGAGGGTAAATTTGGGGATGGCTAATTTTTAGTTTTCTCTGATGATATTTTTGGAACTTTTGGGGGATACAAGTTTGAAAAATTTTTGAATAAATTAATATTTAAGATTAGGTACTAATATATGTTTCTAGAGATTAACCACACTGCAAAATAATTTCAGAAAACTGCAATAAAAAATTTTTTTTAGAAAATGATTGTCAAGTACAGTTGTCAATTGTCCAAGTACAGTTCTTATCTTCTGACATCGAGCAAGACAATACTATTCCACTACTTTCAGAGTTAAAACAACCAGAGGACTACATCTCTCATTTCAATCAAGACGTCTGGGTAAGTACTTATCTAAAAAGTAAGAAAGTTGAGTTAGATGATCAAAGCACTTTTTGCATGGATCTGAAGAGTTATAAAATGAAGCGATTTGTCATATTCATTTATGAGCTAAAGGCTCAATAGGAGATTCCTATTTTCCAAGCTTGGATCTCAAAGAATTGGATACTTAGTTAATAGTGAATGGAAGCTTCTATTTAAGTTGTTTAAAGAATTTAGGAAGAGCTTGTAACATGGAAGAGGAAGGAGACTTATTCTGAGATGCTCCAGAGGGCAGACTTGGACCAGTGAATGCAAATTATGAGCAAGAACACTTAAACTAGAGGAGATTTCTCAAGTTTGAACTACCTAAAGTGGGGCTTCACTCTTTGTCTCTGGATGGGAAGAGGAAGAGGCCCACTCACTTAATAGCGATGCTTGCAGAGGGAACCCACACACTGGATAAAAGGTCACACCAGACACCTCAGTGTCTTCTCCTGGGCTGGCATTCTTTGATATGCCGTTTACAATGTGCTTTGGGAAATGGTAGAACACAGAGTCTTTTCAGGTGTTTGGGCAAAAAAATGAACCTGGCATTTTCCCAACAGTCTGTGCTGCTTTTCTTTCTTTTTCTTGCTCTGATGGTTTCGTCTTCTGTGTTACACAAAACAAACAGGTTATGTTTGGAAATTGTAGTCAAGAGGTAAACTAACATTAAAAATGGTTGCAGAGGTTGGTTTCATGTATTATCTGAGGGATTCAGCTGAGACCAGAACAGAAAATCTTCCCCAGAGACCACGAAGAACCCTGTGCACGGACACTCTGGAAAAACAGGGTCCTTGCTTTGACGTACTATTGTGTTCATCCCTGTCGACCTGAAATTTATACTTTCTTTCAGTTTAATGTGAAAGAAGAATAGAAGTCAATGACAAAGAAAAGAAACTTTTTCTCTGAGGAATGCAAGCCGATCAGGCCCAGAGAAGAATAGGAATGAGGCAGCAGTCACATATCACTTCTCCCCTTGAGCTAGGGAATCATCTCTTGAAGCTACTTGTTGTGGGCTCTAGACTGACTGTTGCCACTATGCATTAACCTAACAACACCGCATACTGGACACCACAGCCTACCAATCACCAATCAATGTCATTTCTGTAAACTAATAGTAGTAATTCCTGACAAACAACTTTTTTGTGTGACTCTTTGTCCCCCTACCTCCCCGTCTTTTTTTTTTTTTTGCCTTTAAAAGCCTGCTTATAACAAAGCTTGAGCAGAGCTCATATCCAAGTAACTTGGGTCTGAGTCTTCCGGGCAGTTGTCCTTATCTTGGCTCAAGTAAACTCTTTGAAGTTATATTT
This sequence comes from Tarsius wallacei, assembly GCA_963574415.1. Lineage (NCBI taxonomy): Eukaryota > Metazoa > Chordata > Mammalia > Primates > Tarsiidae > Tarsius > Tarsius wallacei. Next base: position 10,617 of record CAUYQG010204914.1, on the reverse strand, counting down.
TATGCCTTAGCTTCTTCCGTTAGGTTGACACAAATAATAATAGTCAGTGGGAAGGTAATTAAAAGCTTTAAAAAATCCAACTGAGCTGTCAAACAGCTACAAAAAGCCAGGGAAGGTTTTTTCGTTTTTGTCTAAAAGAAAAATAAATCACTTTCACAAACCAAGAATTACATGACAGGAGAAAATGTCTTTCCTAGGGTACAGTTGCAGATGAAATGGCCCAGAGGTGGAAGTAACTGTTCAGAGGCAGACAGTTGGGGAAAACCTTGCCCACTACATTATTTTTTTAATTGCAGGAGAGAATTCGTCCATCATTTTGCACAGTGGCTCTTTCATTCCCCTCGGCAAAGCTTTTCTACATTTACTATTCAGGCCACATACAGGCAAGTGTAATGTAACATAGATAGCCTTGGCTTATGAGCTCAATTCTATCTGATTGTAAATCAGATCACTATTATCCGAAGCAAACAATTTAAGAAAAATATCAGGCACAATTTTTCTATATTCAAAGAGAATATAAGTTAAAAGAAAAATTTTAAATGTACAAAGGTTTACTTGTAATATTGTAATCAAGATTCAAGAAAGGTTCATGCATGCCACTTAACCATGAATAAAGAAGGAAATCCAGTTATTTATGACACATGGATGAACCTGGAGGACAGTATGCTAAGTGATATAAGCCAGGGACAGAAAGACAAATACTGCATGATCTCACATATGTGTGGAATTTAAGAAAGTGGATCTCATAGAACTAGAGGGTAGAATGGTGGTTATCAGGGGGTGGAGTGGTGGTTGGAGGAGTGTTTGTCAATGGACACAAAAACTTAGTTAGGTAGAAGAATAAATTCAAGAGATTTATTGTACAACATGGTGACTACAGTTAATAACAATATACCATATTCTTGAAAATGCCAAGGGAGTGGATGTTGTATTCTCATCACATACACAAAAAATGATAACCATGTGAGGTAAGACATATGTTAAATAGCTAGATTTAGTAATTCTACACATACTATATATATTTCCAAACAATGTGTAGTACATGATAAATAATGACGCTTTTATCTGCCAATTTAAAAATTTTTTAAAAGAAACATTTATGCAAAAGAAAAAGACACCTTCCATGAAAACAAATATGAACACCTTTTCTCAAAATTTCATTTTATAAACCTAAATTTATAGACCCAAGTAAATGTGTACATTGTGTATATGTTAGCTTGGGCTTTAAAGAAAGTCTGGAATGGTTTGGAGTTCTATATCTGATTGTTGCATTCAACTGTTACTAAAATTTTATGGTAGAAATTATTTGGAATTATTCCAATAGGTATTGATTCAGGATTCAGGTGCATGTTAGAGAAAAAAGAGGTAAAAAAGGGATTTGAAAAGATATTTTATCTTTTTACTATTGACTGAGAAGGAAGAAAGATCTAGAGCAAAAAACAAAAAACTAGTTGCTTCTCATCAGATTAATTTTTAATGTTGCTTGCCAATTATTCTAAGACAAGAGCAAAGCCAAGACTTTCTTCTGGGAGAACTTCTTGTCTTTATGAGAAAGTAGCATTAAAATCACATCATGTTAATAAACCAGTTATGTGTGCATACAAAACTTAAGAGATGTAAGGGATTTTGAACATAATTGAGTGGAAATACAGTAAACAAATGTTTTTTAAAAATTACTTAATTTAAAAAAATAGACAGGGTGTTGCTATGTTACCTAGGATACTTGTACATGCCTAGCCTTAAGCAATCCTTCCGCCTCAGCCTCCCAAAGTGCTAGGATTACAGGTATGAGCCACAGCACTGGCCAGAAACAAATGTTTACTTTTGAAAACAACTGAAGATTCAAGATTATGAGAAAGGAAATAAAAACATTGATAATTGTACCACCTACAGACATCATTGTTAATATCATGGTGCATTTTCTTCCTGTCTTTATGTGTCAATCAATCAAAATTGAGATTGCATTATATCCATTTTTATTGTACATTACATTTTTTGGGCAACATATCATGTTGCTAAATAATCTGCAAAAACATTGATTTTTTTAACATCATTATACTCTTTCATTTAAAATATATTTATCATGTGCCAGGTAGTAGACAAAGTATAATGATATATTAACTTTTGTAATCCTCAGAAGGGCCTGAGCCAGCACTAATATTATTGTTGTTATTATCCGTTTTTTTAACAAATGGGAAAACTGAGGTTAAGAAAGATGAAGTAACTTGCCCAAAGTTAATAAATGACTGAATTTATGATTCTGATGCCATTATTCTTAATGATTATGATAAACCATCTTTACATGAAAAATGCAAATAATCCAAATAAGGTATCAAAAATTTTGTTTTAACTTGTCAGGAGATTAAGCAATTTCTTCCAAACAGTTTACCAACTAAATCACCATGACAGATATATGAATCACATCTTCCCTCAGAGAACGAAGAATACTCTCTATTCATCAAGGTCTTCAGTTTTTTTGTTTGTTTGCTTGTTTTACTGCTCTAATCTTTAAAAAAAAGCATACATTTTTTTCCCCCTCTGCATGGGGAGTACTACAGGGATATCATAAGCCTACCTTAAAACTATGTAAGGAAACTCAGAAAACGTTATATTTACTTCTTTTTTCAGAATAGTATAGTATTAAACTAGAGTCATGTAAAGTGTTGCTTTATGTTGTCATTTACCATATGCCATATGGTATTGTTATTTCCCTCATTCCATGTGAACCTTAATTCCTGTCTAAATCATAAGTTCTTCAATGTATTATACCATTTCTTGCATTTCAGTGGCTAGTGCATCACCTTGTAAAACAGTTATTCAACATGTGCTTATGTGGTGGTATGTGCTTGTAGCCCCAGATTCTCAGGAAGCTGAAGTGGGATAACCACTGGAACCTAGAAATTTGAGATTGCATTATGATTGTGCCTATGAATAGCCACTGCACTCCAGCCTGGGCAACATAGCAAGACTCTGTCTCTTGAAATAAAATAAAATAAAGCACTGCTTACAATATGCATGGTAGTGATTGTATTTTGTGTATTATTACTTGAAGACTAAATACTTAATATTTAAATAATAAACAATAGTCCTCTTAAATGAATTAGTCTTTATAGACAATATTGTCTCTATGGAGTAGAGATAATTAAATTATCAACAAACTAGGTTCATTTACCTCTTCAGGATTCAGGGAGACTATAAAGCCCAGTCTCTTTTGCAACTAAGTTGGACTATGTCCATGTGACTTAATTTGGGCCAATAGAATGTGGGCAAAACTGATGTATGCTCTTCCAGTTGGGTCCTTTTTCTACACAACCTCCTCTGTATAATGTGTGCTCTCTCTCTTCTCTCTCACTTGTTCTCTTGCTCTGTCTGTCTCTGTGTGCTGAACACAGAATTAGTAAGGAATACAGAGCTATTGATTTGTGAGTCCAAGAATCTGCATGAAGAAGACCATCTACTGAATGCTAAATTTGTGGTGTGAGCTATTGAGATTTGGGGGCTGTTTGTTATAGTATCTAGCATCTGACTGAGTTTCACACGTGTTGAGTTTGTTATGCATTTGGAACTGTACCAATATATTCTCTGCTACACATTTCTCTTTCCTTTGCTCATATTGTTGTAACTTTAACCTGAAATTCCCTCCTTCCATATCTTTTCCTATTAAAACCCTACATATGACAGGGTTAAAAAACCCTTTTATTAATCTTTGTTTCACATCACGAGCAGAATAATCTCGCTCCACTATAAACTGTCACAGATTTTTTTTTCCTTTATTGCTCTTCTAAAGTTGAAAGTTGGTCACTGGTGTATCCTTAGCGTCCAGTGATTGGCACTTATTAGCACTCAAAAATACTTGTCCAACAAATGAATGCAAGAGTACATGTCATTTCTTCCACAGGTTTGATAAATGCTCTATGTGTAGGATCGTAACTCATTTATCTTTGTACCCCCCAGTGACAGGCACAGAACTGAGCACTTGGTAGTCACTCCCTCCCCCCAAATGTTTGTAAAATGGCTAAAGTGTTATTGATAATGATGGAGAGTTGCAATTTTTTTTTTTTTTTTTAGGAAAAGTGTTCATCAGAGTTTGTTTGTTCTTTTGAGTTGGAGTCTCACTCCGTCGTCCAGGCTGGAGTATAGTGGCACGCTCATGGCCACCCCATGGCCACCCCAGCGTCGACTTGTGGGGCTCTGGTGATCATTCCGCCTCAGCCTTCCAAGTAGCCAGAACTATAGGCGTGCACTACCGTGCCTGGCTAATTTTTTTTGATTTATTGTAGAGATGAGGTGTCACCAAGTTGCCCGGGTTGGTCTCGAACCCACAGGCTCAGGCAATCCACTCGCCTCGACCTCCCAAAGTGCTGGGATTACAGGCTGAGCTACCAAGCCCGACCGTTCATCAGAGTTTTATACTTGTTCAAGTATTTAATAAATTTCCCAGATGGGAAATTTATCATTAAATTTGGCCTAAATTTCTCTTGTTGAGTTTCAAGTCTTCCATGATTCTTAGTTACCCTACAGTTGCAACACTTTTGAGCAGGAAGAAGTTCAGTTCTCATGAGTTATTTCTGTCTGACTGATGTATTTACAGAAGGGATGGTAATGATCCAACTGCTCTAAATCAATACTGCTATATTATTTCAGGAAAGCCAGGGTTTTTAGACTCTTCTATATATTCTTTTCCCCTTATGTTTTCTATAATTAGTCACAAATTCTTGCTTGCATGAAGGTGGAAAAAATGGAATATAAATTATTTGGAGAGAGATTAGGGAGATGGCAATTGGTGATGTCTAGTCTATTGCTGAAGGCTCAGTAATTAGTACTATAAATAAAATGGAAAAGATAAAATATTTATTTTCCAATTACAAAATCAAGAAATATGCATTATATGAGTAAGTAAGATGGTAAAAGTTGCATAAAATTAAGTATTAAGAATATGGTCATTATTAAAATATAAACACAGTCTGATTCCAGAAAATATACCTAAGCATTAAAAATGCTATTATGGTTCGCAACCCGCCTGGGCAACTCGGTGAGACATCATCTCTACAATAAATCAAAAAATTAGCCGGGTGTGTTAGCGCGTGCCTGTAGTTTCAGCTACTCGGAAGGCTGAGGCGGAAGGATCCCCGGAGCCCAGTAGGTCGAGGCTGCGGTGGCCGGGAGTGGCCACTACACTCCAGTCTGGGCGACAGAGTGAGACTCCAACTCAAAAAAAAAAAAAAATGCTATTATGGTTGTTGTGCTGAAAGGCCTCAAATTATTAACTGTAAAGTAGAAATAGAAATTTAAGATTAAATATTATAAAGATAGCAAAATAAGTTTTCCACTTTAATTAATGGTACAGCTAATATCCAAATATATTTTTGCAAAAATTCAAGCAAAAAGGAAAATATACTGAAAAAGATCCCTTTGACAACCTCATTTCCAACCCAACTGTATTCTTCTTCCCAGAAGTAACCTCTGTTAAGAGATTATGCCATTCGTCTAGATTTCTGTGTAACTACAGCACAAGTATTTTATATAAATACCATCATATTACATGTATTATTCTACAACTTATTTATCCAGGAATTATGTCTTGAAAACTCTGTATGCAAAAATATTTTAGAGATGCAGTCTCACTATCTTATCCAGGCTGGATTTGAACGTTTGGTCTTAAGCCATCCTTTCACCATACCTGGCTGTCTCCTTTTTAATTGCTGCTGTGACCACCATCGTGTGGATTGACCACATTTTATTTACCCATTTCTTTGTTGATAGAGATTTACATTATTTCTGAGTTATTATAAACTACTACAATTAAAATCACTGTTTATGTCTGTTTTTGCACATGTGTGAGTTTTCCTATAGGTTGGAAAGTAAAAAGTGGAATATCATATTAAAGAAGACTTACAGTACATTTAAATGTTATGGATGGCCCTCAATGACCTTCCACAAACGCTCCACGAATTTCTTATCCCAACTTACAGCGTATGAGAATGTCCTCTTTTCAACTCTGGGCATTAAAAATCTTTGTAATTTTTTGTCAATTTTCTAGTAACAAAATTATCCTCTTTCTTTTCATTCTCATTTTTTTAATTGTTAGGGAGGCTGAGTAACTTTTGCCATTTATGGTTTTTTTGTGAATTGCCTATTCTTTTCATCTTCCTTGCTTTTATTGGATTAGATTTTCTTTCATTGATTTGCAATAGCCTGTTATAAACTCTAGATAATCTTTTGTTTGTGCAAATGTTACTAATATTTTCTCCAAGTTATGAGTTTTAAATTGTTCTTATGCATATTTTGTCATATAATAGCTTTCCATTATTGGGTAGTTAACCCTACCAATCTTTCATATAGCAACTGCTGGGCTTTATCTTTTCTTATAAAATATTTCTTTTTCATGATTATAAAAATATTTGCCTATATTTTCTTACAATGCCTTTGTTATTTATCTACCTACTTACCTACTTATTTATTTATCTATCTATGCTATGGTGTGAGGCACGGATCATGTCAACCAAATGATATGTCTCACTGAATGACCTTTGTGTCCTCCTTTCAGACTTCCATACAACCAGGATTTGTGGATGTGAGTCTTATGCCAATCAGAGTTACTTACAAGGGACTTTTATTTGAAATGAGTTATTTAAGGAGAAAAGAATGTTACAGGGCATTCGTTTTGCAGGCTTTGATCATGGTAGAAGTAGCAAGGTCTGAAATCAGCAACTATGGTGACCTCGTTTCACTGGTCGATGGAGTCTTCTTTGGCAGCTTTCTGAGATGGCAGAGATGGTATGGCTCTGAAGCCATGAGTCGTAGAAGCTTAATTCTGCAGCTTCCTCTTGTAGTGTATATGTCAGCTCCCTGGGCTGTTTGGCTCTGTGGTGTGGTTTTGGCAACCATTCCTGGAATTGCAGACTGAAATTTTTTTCTTCATGAATTCATTGCAAGGAATGTATATCCCACATACCCCTTAGTAAATTCCTTAAGTTAGTTTGAGGGAATTTTATTGTCATAAGTTAAGAACCTTGAGCAAAACAAGATCCAACATTATATTTTTCCCCCAAATCTGTCCCAACATCATCTATTAGACAACCCTTTTCTCTACTTACTTGAAATGCTCCCATCACATTTCATAGGTACATTTTCATAATTATATTTTAAAGGTCAATTTCTGCACTTTTTCTATTTCATTGACCTATTGACCTACATTAGTATGGTTTTCACACAATTTAATGCTATACTTTTATATTATGTTTTAACATGAGTAGGGATGCCCCTTTTCATTGGTACACTTTTTCAAAATTTTCTTGGCTATTCATGCACATTCTCCTCTCCAAATAAACTTCAGAATTTAAAAATGTGTCATTACCATAAAATGCATTATGTGTATATGTAAAATGTTTATAACTATATTTTTCCAAAAGAAAAATATTAGTTAGAAGAGAGTATTTTACATTTTTGCAAATCTCTTTAATGTTTGGCTTAATAGGAGAGAGCTGGATTCTCATATCTGCTTCTGCATTCAATCTGTTGTGATCTGTTGTTTTGATTGAAGTATACGAAAAAACTGACCTCACACAGATATGTAATTGGAAAAGGAAAGAGTATTTTGATAGGTTTTTCAGACAAGTGTGGATATTTTTCTCTGATATTGCACCACTACTTGGTAAGTAGTAGTATCACAGAAGTTAGTTAAAAGGTAGCATCTGAAAACTTGTCAATGACATTTTTTTACTCAGGTACATTAAAATCTATTGATCTGTCTTGTACTCAATAGATCTTTTACTCATGCATTTTGTAACATGATGTACTGATTGTTTGGCAAATATTGGTTCACTGAGTTATGGTGATCTTCCAAATATGAACACATTTTATTATACAAAAGATAACACATTCATTAATATCACCACCTATCTCATTAGAAAATTCTCTGCATTGGAAAACTGACAAGCTCACTATTTCCTTTCTAAATAAACCTCAGAATTATTTGGTTTAGTTGCATAAAATGTACCATTAACATTATGATTTGGATTTGGTAAATCCAAATTCTCCAAAAATTAAAGTTTCACTTAAAAGCTTGATTTTAAAAAACTTTTTAAGAAAAAATTTTTTTGTAGAGATGTGTTCTTGCTATGTTTCCCAAGTTGGTCTCAAACTCCTGGCCTCAAGTTGACTTCTCACTTCAGCTTCCCAGTAGATGGGATTACAGGTGTGAGCCACTGCACCCAGCAAAAGCTTGCATTTTTTTCATTAGCAGTACATACTCTCAGTTATTTTCTTTGAAATAACTCACTTCATTCTCCTTTCAAGAAAATGTCTGCTAAATACCCATGTCTAAATAACCAGAGTTTTCTGTCATCTGCCATTTCAAGCCAAACAATGTTCCACGGAAAAAGTGAGCAAATTATCCCTCAACAATCAAACTTTTATTTTGCTGATTTCTACATTTCTTGGTTCACATGCTGGAGATCATCCTGATACACTGAGTAATCAATTTATTTGACAAATATCTATTGAGCACCTGCCATGTGTTGTTCTTGGTCCCAAGTATAACTAATGGGGTTGTAAAAATTACATTTTAATGAGGCAAGACAGATTATAAACAGATAAATATAATCCAGGTAGTATAAAAATGATGAGGAAAAATAAAGCAATAAACAGACCTAGAAAGTGATAGTGATGGAAGTAGTAGAGGTGAGGTGGGGGAGGAGTGGGTGGAGGGGGCAATTCAGTGCTGGCTAGACAGGGTGGTCAGGGAAGGCCTTTGAAGGTCTTTTGACCAGAGAGCTGTGTAAAGTAGGCAGCAAGCAATGTGAGTATTGGGGGAGAAAACCTTTCTGGGCAGAGTGAACAGCAATGGTCTAGAAGCAGGTGTATTCTAGTACGTTTAAGGAACAAAGGCCAGAGCAACTGCAGAAGAAAGCACAGAAGAGAGTGGAAGGAAAGCCAATCGTCAGTCAAGCTCATAAGAATTTGGGTTCTTTTTATTTTTTAATAAAGATGTGGGGTACAATTCAGGGTTAGTTATCAACAAACGTTGATTATGCAGGTACCCTTGTTGATGAAGTATGCCCCTCCCTCCCCTAGCAGTTAACTTCAACTGCCAATCCCAACCCCCTCCCCTGACAGTTTGCCACTACTGCCAATCCCTTTCTTATAGTATTAAAATTGTTCAAAGTCCGCTTTTGAGTGAGAACATATGGCACTCTGTTCTTTGTTTCTGTGATATATCACTAAGTATGATCGACTCCAAATCCATCCAAGTTGCTGCGAAGTCCATATGTTTGTCTTTCTTTATGACTGCATAATATTTCATTGTATATATGCACCACATTTTTTTTTATTCAGTCCAGCTTCAATGGGCAACATGGTTGGTTCCATGTTTTTGCTATTGTGAATAGTGTTGTAATAAACGTGTGTGCAGGTATCTTTTATGTAGAAAGATTTGAGTTCCTCCGGGTATATTCCCAATAGGGGAATTGCTGGGTCATATGGAAGGTCAATTCTAGTTCTTTCAGAAATCGCCTGACTGTCTTTCAGAGAGGTTGCACTAGTTTGCATTCCCACCAGCAGTGTAGAAGCATTCCTTTTCCTCCACATCCTTGCCAGCATCTGTTGTTGTTTGTTTTATTAATGATGGTCAGAGAATTTTTTAATTCATAAACACAATGTATCTTTCTATTGATATGTCTTCTATTTCTTTAATAATTTAGTTTGTAGTGTACATATCTTACACAGATATTATAAAATTTATCTGGTAGGTTTTATAATTTTTGATGTTGTGGCAAATGTTGATTTTTTAAATTTCAATTTCTAATTGTTCATTGTTAATAAATAGAAATAATGTTTGTTTTATATTGGGTGATTCTAAAATCACTTATGACTTGTAGTGGAAATTTTTTAAAGGATTTTTTTGGATTTTCATGTAGACAATAATGTCATTTGATAATAGAGATTCTTTTACTTACTTCTTAGTATTTATCTGCCTACTATTATTATTTTTTTTCCAGATTGTACTGTCTATCACTGCTAGTAGAATATCAAATGGCAGTAGAAGGAATTCTTGCCTCATTTTCTCCATTAGGAGTAAGGAATTCAGTTTTTACATTTATGTGAAGTTGGTTGCAGTTTTTTTCTTTATGTCCTTTATCAGGTTGAGAAAGTTTGGTTTTATTTAAACATTTTTTAAATGGTGCATAAGCATATATTTTACTCAAGTATTTTTTCTGTGTTTAAATTTTGATGGCCATATAGTTTTTACTATTTTTTGATATGGTGAATTATGCTGATTGATATTCAAATATAAAACCAATTTTGCATTCTTAAGGTTAAATTTTTTTGTCATGATGTTTTATTCTATAATATACTTTTAGATTCAGTTTACAAAAGTTTTTCAAAAAAGATTTTACATTTATGTTTAAAGGGGCTTCAGTTTTGTTTTCTTGCAACTACTTTGTGTGGTTTTGGCCTAAGAATAACGATTGACTTATTATTTGTGATGTTTTCACTTCCATTTAACTTTTTTTCTAAGTTTGTATAGAATTTATATATTCTATGAATGTTTGGTAGAATTCAAGAACAAAATTGTCTGGGCCTGGAGTTTCCTTTGTGGGAAGATTTTTAACTGAA
>CAUYQG010204913.1:0-21733 GCA_963574415.1 Tarsius wallacei | reverse complement strand
CATGACGAGACCTCATCTCTACAATAAATCAAAAAATTAGCTAGGCATGGTGGCACATGCCTGTAGTTCCAGCTACTTGGAAGGCTGAGGCGGAAGGATTGCCTGAGTCCAGCAGGTCGAGGTTGCGGTGGCTGTGAGTGTGCCACTGCAGTCCAGCCTGGGTGACAGAGTGAGACTCCAACACACACACACACACACAAAGGAATTTAAGAGAAACCTACCACTTTAGCTCATTTTATCATATTTGGCTTCAGAACAGGAAAACAAAATTTATCATTAACTTTTTCATCAAATTTAGGAGAGTGGGAGCAGAAGATTTCAGAAAAGGGCTTTCAGATCTATTGGTATTGTGTTCTATCTTAAGCTAGGTAGAGAAGCATGAGTGTCATTTCTTAGAACATTCTTTTTATCTTAGACTGTGAATAATTAATGCTAAGAAAATAGTTTCATCACAGGCTGACTTTGAGAAATCACTGATTTAGCTGAATGCATCAATTTCAGGTTACAGTTAAGTGACTTGCCCAAGCAGAGGTCAGAGAACAAGTCAAGGACTCCCTGCATTCTTTCCTGGAGTCTTCCTGCCTACAATCAGAATTCAGATCTCTGTGCTGTTAAGATCATTCTTTCTGTGAGCATTTGTTTGCATTTTATCTTCTATTCAAATTAAGGCATGAAATTGTGTACAAAACTCAATTTTTCCAAGTGTCTAGTAGACATTATTCTTACATAAAATATAATAGCAAATGTTTACCATATTTTAAACAAGAATCCTAAAAATATGTTGAGTGAGGAATAGACTTATGTATTAAAATATATTACCCACGTTTTTCAACTTCAAGTTGATCTAAGAGGCTTTGAGGAATAAAGGAAGGTGATTCTATCCTTCATCTTCAAAGAAAACAGCTCTACACAGTATCTATGGTAACTTGGTCTCCAGACCAAGATAGCAGAGAATCTTTTCACATAATGTTTTGATAGGGCTCTCTTTTTATCCTCTATCTCTGATTACTAGAAATGTAAAAAAACAAAAACAAAACCCCCACAAAAATAAAACAAAACAGAAAAAGAAGAGGGATGCTGAATGTGTTTGTGGATACATACCTCACAGCAAAGTGCAAAATGACTGGGCCCGGTTTCTTGGGCAAATCATGGTCAAGGACTCGGTGATCTAACTGTAGCCAGTTCTGCTGACCCCTGTGAGAGTAAAGGAAGAAAAAGATTAAACAGAACGTCAGGAAAGTTCAATAACATACAGTGTTGGCAAAGCCATGGGGGAAAGTTACTCTTTTTTTTTTTTTGAGGATGAGTCTTACTCTGTTACCCAGGTTAGAGTGCAGTGGCATGCTCACAGACACCGCAGCCTCGACTTGCTGGGCTCGAGCCATCCTTCCATCACAGCCTTCCAAGTAGCTGGAACCACAGGCATGCATCACCACACCTTGCTGTTTTTTAAAATTTATTTATTTATTGTAGAGACAAGGTCTTGCCAAGTTGCCCAGGCTGGTCTTGAACCCCTGGGTTCAGGCAATCCTCTTGCCTCCACCTCTCAAAGTGCTGGGATTATAGGCGTGAGCCACTCGGCCTGGCTAACAGTTACTCTCATACACTGATAGTAGGAGTACAACCTGTTACAATTGATAATGAAACCAATTCAGCAATTTCTATCAAACTACAAAAGCACCTGCCTTTGAACCAGCATTTCTATTTCCAGGAGTATATCAAGATAAACTTGCACATGTGAAACATGATCTATCTATAAAATCACTCACTGTAGCATTGTTTGTAAGAGCAAAAAGGGTGGAAATAACTTCAATATCTAATATAGCATTGTTCAAAAAAAAAATTTTATTTTAAACCTGTGCAGTGCCGGGCCTGGTGGCTCATGCCTATAATCCCAGCATTTTGGGAGGCTGAGATGAGAGGATTGCCTGAGCCCAGGGGTTCAAGACCAGTCTGGACAACTCGGTAAGACCTCATTTCTACAATAAATCAAAAAATTAGCCGGGCATGGTGACGTGTGCCTGCAGTTCCAGCTACTCAGAAGGCTGAGGCGGAAGGATCACCGAAGCCCAGTGGGTCAAGGCTGCAGTGGCCATGAGTGTGCCACTGCACTCCAGCCTGGGCAACAGAGTGAGACTCTGACTCAAAAAAAAATAAAAAATAAAAAACAAACCACCCTCCCCCTCCTCCTCCTTCTTCTTTTTTTTTTTGAGTCAGAGTCTCACCCTGTTGCCCAGGCTGGAGTGCAGTGGCACAATCATGGCTCACCACAGGTGATCCTTCCACCTCAGCCTCCCGAGTAGCTGGGACTACAGGCGTGTGCCACCCCAGTCGGCCTACTTATTTGTATTTTTTGTAGAGATGAGGTCTTGCTATGTTGTCCAGGCTGGTCTCAAACTCTTGGGCTAAGCCATCTTCCCACCTTAGCCTCCCAAAGGTGTTGGATTACAGGTGTGAGCCACCATGCCTAGCTGCAAAACAGTATTATAATACCCATTTGACAGATGGGACGCCTGAGCATAGGTCACTTGGTCAAGGTCATGAAGACAGCAAGTAAGCGATGAAGCAGGAATTTTTTTATTTTTTTTTGAGTCAGAGTCTCACTCTGTCACACAGGCTGGAGTGCAGTGGCACGCTCTTGGTCACCACAGCCTCAAACTACTGGGCTCAGGTGATCCTTCCACCTCAGTCTTCCAAGTAGCTGGAACCACAGGCAAATGCCACCACGCCTGGCTAGAGACGAGGTCTCACCATGTCTCTCAGACTGGTCTCAAAGCCCTGAGCCCAGGCAATCCTCTCGTCTCCGCCTCCCAAAGTGCGGGATTACAGGCTTGGGCCACTGCACTCGGCGAAACAGGAACTTGATCCCAGGTTTTACTTTGTCCAGACCCCATGGGGTTTTTTTGTTTTTTGTTTTTGCTTTTTGAATCAGAGTCTCATTTTGTTGTCCAAGCTGGAGTGCAGGGGCATGCTCACGGTCACCGCAGTCTCAACCTGCTTGACTTAGGCTATCCTTCTGCCTCAGCCTTCCAAGTAGCTGGAACCACAGGTGTGCGCTGCCACACCTGGCTAATTTTTTGATTTATTGTAGAGATGAGGATTCACCAAGTTGCCCAGGCTGGCCTTGAACCCCTGGACTCAGGCAATCCTCTTGCCTTGGCCTCCCAAATTGCTGGGATTACAGGCTTGAGCCACTGCGCCTGGCTCAGACCCCATGGTTTTAACTAACGTCCCACATTGCCCGTGCTGAGGTTGCCTGGGAAGCTGTCTCTTGTCTTTTCTTTTACAGACACGTGATGGATGATGGATATCACCTGTCCAGAATGGGCTAGAGTGAAAAGGAGTTCAGGAACTGCTGCAGAGCTCTGATTTCTCCCCTGGGAGCTGCATTGCTTGTCAACTAAAAGATGCTGGAAGAAATTAGATTACTCCAGGCTGTCCACTTATGCACAATTTATTATTTCTAAAGATAAGGCCTAAAGAGACCTCTACATTGCATTTGGTTTCTTCCAATGAATGAAAGCAGAAGTGCATCTGTTAGCATTGGAGACGTGCACTTGGCTCACTTTGGTGAACAGAGAAAAGCAATTACTAGAACAGTAATCCCAGAATTGCCCCCTCTGTGGCTAGCTTGCCCACTGCATTGGGTAGGGACTCAAATGGGGGGCATTTACATGTGGGGCGGCCAGAAGAGCATGTCCTTGCCCTTGAGTAATCAGGGAGAGTAGAGATCTCCCAGAACAGGGCTGGGATTCCGGCCTAGGGTCCAACCCCTAGGTCCTCATCAGAAGCTTGGAAAAAACACCAAGAATCTGTCAGAGGGTGGGATGGGAGGGGACGTCATCTCATTCAACACCTTCCTTTAATTGTGGAATACATTAAAGCCCAGGGTGCTGGACCCCTGCCAAATGCCCCTCCAGATCTGCTCTCCACCCTTCTCCATCCTGTCCTGTGTCCTGGGAGGATGGCCCATATGGACAGCATCAATGGCTTCCCTTACCCTCTGGCTTGCAGCTGGGCTGGGTCAAAGGGAGGCGCCCACAGGAGATCAGAGGCCAGGAAGAGAGTGTGGTGAGGGTATTATTTCCTCAACCCACTCCCTGCAAGGGTGCCCTGGATGAGCTGTGTCCCCCTGACCCCACCCCCCGGAAGGTCACAGCTCCTGCGAGGTGGACTTCTCCATCCAGCTGCCATTTCTGGTCCAAGTATCACATCTCCCCGGCTCTTTCTTTTCTTTATTTTATTTTATTTTTTTCCCTGTCTCTTTCAAGGCCTTGTCCAGCCACTAACCCTCAGATACTGCACCATCCGTTTTGTGCACATACCTTGTAAGTAATCCCATTATCACACTCTAACCAAATTACCCTGCTGTTTCCTGCTGAGACTCTGATTAATATACCCAGAATAGTTTAATAACTTATCCAGGGTCTCAGAGGGATTTGATTATATACCAGAGTATATAATAAGAAGAGATAAAACTGACATCATATTTTACAATTAACAAGGCACTCAAAACCCCACGGAACGCCGGGCACAGTGGCTCACGCCTGTAATCCCAACACTTTGGGAGGCAGAGACGGGAAGATTGCTTGAGCCCGGGGGTTCGAGACCAGCCTGGACAACTTGGCAAAACCTCATCTCTACAATAAATCAAAAAATTAGCCAGGCATGGTGGTGCCTGTGATTCCAGCTACTTGGAAGGCTGAAGCAAGAAGGGTTGCCTGAGCTCAGTGGGCTGAGACTGAGGTGGCCATGAGCGTGCCACTGCATTCCAGCCTGGGACACAGAGTGAGATTCCTACTCAAAAAAGAAAGAAAGAAAGAAAGAAAGAAAGAAAGAAAGAAAGAAAGAAAGAAAGAAGCCCACAGAATAACCATAACCTGCGTCACCTGATGTGACTTCCATAACCATAATCTCAGGGTACAGGAAAGGTATCAAGCTGTCCACTTAGAGAAGAGGAGGAATTAGACACAGCTGGCAAACTTCAGCATTTCCTCAGGCCCACGTCATGGGCTCTGCCTATCACACCACAGCCTGCCTCCAGGTCAGGGTGGACCTCTAATTCTTCACTAGGAAGATTCCACACTGTGAACATCAGGAAACAAACATACCCAGGCCCAGAGCTAATGATGCTACATACACAACCCAACAACCCAGTGAGGCCAGTGATGTCATACCTTTTTTTTTTGAGTTGACGTCTCACTCTGTTGCCCAGGCTGGAGTGCAGTGGCTTGATCATAGCTTACATAGCCTCGACCTCCTAGGCTCAGGCAATCCTTCTACTTCAGCCTCCCGAGTAGCTGGAATTACAGGTGTGCACCACCACGTCTGGCTAATTTTTTTGTTTTTTATTTTTGGTAGTGATGAGGTCTTGCTGTGTTGCCTAGGCTGGTCTTGAACTCCTGGACTCAAGCAATCCTCCTGCCTCAGCCTCCCTAAGTGCTGGGGTTACAGGCATGAGCCTCCGCACCGGGCCTGCCATATCTATTTTATAGATGAGGAAAGGGAGGTGCAGAGGGCCTAAATATCTCCCTCCAAGTCATGCAGCTGGGAAGTAGCTGTGAGCCCAGGCCCGGCTGCCTGCTCTGTATAGAGCTGTGGGTTTCTGAAGGTGCCGCAGGCTGCAGGCCCAGCACGTCCGCTGCATTGTCTCCCATCAAACCAGTTCCAGGCTGGCCTTCTGGGACCTCGGCCCAGCTTTCCTGTTGGGCAGCCAAAGAGGCTTTTGTAGATAAAACATGATAGAAAATGGAGCACAGCTGATTAAGACCAAGAGATAACAAGGCAAGTCAGGCAGGTCCTTTGTCTGAGAGGCCTGAGAAAAATGCAGCTGGGGTCTCTGCTGATATTACTGGAGGTCAGGGGGACCAGAGGGTCTTCTTCAGTTTTGCCAAGCATCCCAATCTGTGAAGCTGAAGGGGCTGTCTGATCTACCAACTTAGTGGTAAAAAAATTACCCGTTAGCTTTCATGACACAGAAGCAGAGTCCGCAGCCATTGTTGACTGAGCATTGACCTGGGGTCATCCATTTTCTGTGTAACTTTATGGACTCATTTTCCCAGTTTGGGCCTTGGTTTTCTCATCTGAAATATGAGGACGATAGGTGAATCCAGAGCGCCACTCCCTCTCTTTCCAATCTGTACTTTTTTTGCTTTTTCTTTTTTTTTTTGAGTTGGAGTCTCACGCTGTCGCCCAGGTTGGAATGCAGTAGCACGATCATAGCTCACACAGCCTTAACTTCCTGGACGCAGGCAATCCTTCTGCCTCAGCCTTCCAAGTTGCTGGGAATACAAGCATTCACCACCATGCCCAGCTAATTTTTTGATGTTTTGTAGAGACGAGGTTTAGCTGTGTGGCCCAGGCTGGTCTCGAACTCCTGGACTCAAGGAAGCCTCCTGACTCAGCCTCCCAAAGTGCTGGGATTACAGGTGTGAGACACTTTGCCCAGCCCCAATCTGTACTTTATGAATTTAGGTGTCTGGGGAAATATGTGAGCCTTCCAGGATTTTCCCCTCCTAACCCCCATAGCAGGACATTGAAGGTTTATTGCTGATGAATCTGCATAAATCGATTTGCATTTTCTTCTCTACTTACTTAAACCAGGTGGTGGCCTATGGTGGAGAGGGGGTTGGACTTAGGACCTTGTCTGTAAAGCACTTCAGTCAGCTGCCAGCCCTTGAGTGTGTTTTGTAGTCTTAGAAAGCAGTATACGTGAAAGCTTCACACACACATGCACACACACACACACACACACACCTTTTTACCTTGTGACAGTGAACAGGAGTGCCTGGGGTACTAAGTGGTTTGCCCAAAGTACCAGTGACCGGTGTTAGAATGTGACCTCAAGGCCGGGCATGGTGTCTCACTCCTATAACCCCAGCACTTTGAAAGGCAAAGGTGAGAGGATTGCCTGAGCCCGCGGGTTCGAGACCAGCCTGGGCAACTCAGTGAACCCTCATCTCTACAGTAAATCAAAAAATTAGCCGGATGTGGTGGCACATGCCTGTAGTTCCAGCTACTTGGAAGGCTGAGGGGAAGGATCGCCTGAGCCCAGCAGGTCGAGGCTGCGGTGGCCATGAGTATGCCACTGCATTCCAGCCTGGGTGACAGGGAGATTCCGACTCAAAAAAAAAGAAGAATGTGACCTCAAGCCTCTCTATGCATGTACTCTAAAGAAAAACCACAACTGTGTTGGTGAAAAAACAAAAGAAAAGAAAGCCAAAGAAAAACCATGACTGTGTGGGTGAAAATCTCCACTGGACGCTATTGCTTTTAGGAGTCCATGGAAATGACAAACATCCAGAGGGGAACACAGAGAATGTAGATGAGCAAAAAGGAGAGAATGGAAAGGGAGGATTCGATTCCCTGCCATTTTGACATAAGCCGAACAGGCCCCTTCTGGATGCGCTGGAACCTTGGCTGAAACCCCAACTGTCGGTGGCTTCTTGTTCTTGTTCTTGTTCTTGTTGGCAGGTTCAAGGGTTAGCGTTCACCCTGCTTGCGGTTTTGGGGAGACCCTTGGCCAGAGTGTCAAGTCAAACCAAGGGATGAAGCAACCACCAGTGGGACTGGGAGGGTGCCTATCCTGACAGGGTTGGGAGGTGGGCTCCTTGGTGGTACTGCTCAGAGGATGGGGTGGTCCCCAAGACAAGTTGGGTAAATCTATAGAAAAAGACCTGCTTCCCTCTAATGTCCACCTTTAGGGATTAGTCTTCCTTTTATGCATCCCAATAAAAAGCTGCTTCCAGATATGTTTTGGCATTGAAATTTGTATTTTCCATGGCCAATTAAAAAACCGCTGTTCAGTTGGGCACGGTTGTTAAAGCTACAATCCCAGAACTTTGGGAGGCCAAGGCGGGGGGCGTTTGAGACCAGCCTAGGCAACATAGTGACATCATGTCTTTACAAAACAAATAAAACTTCTGCCCAAGTCTTAAGATATAGAATTTCAGAGTGTCAGAGCCACTGACAGTAGGTTAGTGTAGTCTAACCTATTTATTTAACACATGGGGAAACAGGTTCAGAGACGGAAATTTAGCTCGATAAATGTTGCACAGTAAGTTCCTGGCAGTGCCAGGCTTGAGACCTATGTCTTCTGATTTCACTCTGTGTGCTCTCAGGCTAGACATCAATTTCAGACAAACAAGAAATGTGCTATCAGCCAGCATGGCATGAGGAAGGGGAGTCAGTTCTTACAAATGAGTAAACAGAGCCTAGGCAACATAGCAAGACCTTGTCTCAACAACAACAACAAAAAAATTAAAATTAAAAAATAAGCCTGGTGTGGTGGCGTGTGCCTGTAGTCCCAGCTACTCAGGAGGCTAAGGCAGAAGGATTGGTTAAGCCCAGGAGATCAAGGCTGCAGTGAGCCATGATCATGCCATTGCACTGAAGCCTGGGCAACAGAGGGAGACCAAGGCTTTAAAAACAAGCAAACAAACAAGTAATTAGTAACCCTAGTTCCATCAGATGATAATCAGGAGTTGAAATTTATTGAGAGCAATTTCATAGTAATTATCTCATTTAATTTCCACAGTAATCCACAAGGGAGATGTTATTATTCCAGATTTTTCAGATGAGAAAACAGAGGCTTAAAGAAGTGACATAACTTGCCCAAATTTGCACCCTCAGACACCAAGGAGCAGGCTGAGGGTGAGAACTCAGGTCTGTTTGATGCAAAGCCTTATATCCAAGCCACTGGACTCACATAAATCAATCCTGTAAAATTTAATCTTAGGCCGGGAGCAGTGGCTCATTCCTATAATCCCAGCACTTTGGGAGGCCAAGGTGAGAGGGTTGCCTCAGCCCACGGGTTCAAGACCAGCTTGGGCAACTTGGCGAGACCTCATCTCTACAATAAATAAAAAAATTAGCTGGGTGTGGTGGCGTGTGCCTGTAGTTCCGGCTACTTGGAAGGCTGAGGCAGAAGGATCACCTGAGCCTAGCAGGTTGAGGCTGTGGTGGCTGTGAGTGTGCTACTGCACTCCAGCCTGGGCAAAACAGTGAGACTCTGACTCAAAAAAAAAAACGGAAAGAGAAGAAAATGCCTCGATCTTGGCATCAGATGATTTGTTTTGATTCCTGACTTTAATTCCTGATTCCTCCTATTGCCTGGGCAACCTAGGCAAATTTCTTAATCTCTCTGAACCTTCTTACGTGAAATGGAGTCAAGGATAAGCTCTGCCCAGTCTCAAAGTCTGTTGAGAGAATCAAATGACACAGTGGATGTGAAATTGCTTTTTTTTTTTAATTAAAAAAAATTTTAGCCGGACTCGGTGGCTCAGCCTGTAATCCCACACCTTGGGAGGCTGAGGTGAGTGAATTGCCTGAGCCCGCGGGTTCGAGACCCACCTGGGCAACTTGGTGAGACCTCATCTCTACAATAAATCAAAAAACTAAGCCGGGCTCGGTGGCTCAGCCTGTAATCTCGCGCCTTTGGGAGGCTGAGGTGAGTGGATTGCCTGAGCCCGCGGGTTCGAGAACCGCCTGGGCAAGCAAGACCTCATCTCTACAATAAATCAAAAAATTAGCCAGGCGTGGTAGCATGCGCCTGTAGTTCCAGCTACTTGGAAGGCTGAGGCGGAAGGATTGCCGGAGCCCAGCAGGTCGAGGCTGCGGTGGCTGGGAGCGTGCCACTGCACTCCAGTCTGGGCGACGGAGTGAGACTCCAGCTCAAAAAAAAAAAAAAAAAGAAGCCAATCTAAAAAGGATGTGTGCCATATGATTCCAACTTACATGACATTCTAGAGACAGTAAAAAAGTAACAGTTGCCAGGGTTGCTTGGGGTGGAAAGGAGAGATGAGTAGAGCAAAGGAGATTTTTAGGATAATAAAACTATTCTGTATGGTTCTGCAGTGGTGGTGGATATATGATACTAGACATTTGTCAAAACCCATAGAGCTATACAACACAAAGAGCAGACCCTCATGTAAGCTAGACTTTAGTTAATAACATATCAATATTTGTTGATCAGTTGTCACAAATGAACCACATGGCCTGTAATCCCGCGCCTTTGGGAGGCTGAGGTGAGTGGATTGCCTGAGCCCGCGGGTTCGAGACCCGCCTGGGCAAGCGCGACCTCATCTCTACAATAAATCAAAAAAATTAGCGGGGCGTGGTAGCGCGTGCCTGTAGTTCCAGCTACTCGGAAGGCTGAGGCGGAAGGATCGCCGGAGCCCAGCAGGTCGAGGCTGCGGTGGCCGGGAGCGGCCACTGCACTCCAGTCTGGGAGACGGAGTGAGACTCCGACTCAAAAAAAAAAAAAAAAAAAAAAAGCAATTTGTTGGGTAGACAAACTCTTTCCCACATGGAATTTATAGAGGGAAAAGGAAATGATATATGTGGGATTTGTAAGCCCAGAAGTTTAAAATTTCTGGTTTATGGAGTCCATATACTCCTTATACTAGGACTGGAGTGAAGAATCAGAAGACTAAGGCAAAGAACCAGTGGAGAGAAAAAACTTGTATTTTCCCTAACCCAACCTAGACAGGACCGTTTGACAAATACCACTTGCTAGTCAGACTCTGAACATCCATCAGCTTTGCTGGTCAGTCACACTCTTCCTCAAGCAAGGGTCTCTATGATTTTCCATTATTATTTCCAAGACAGGCCCTGTTCCCTTCAACTATGGGTGAGGTGCCCGAGGTAAAAAAAGTCACACACCTGTGAAGCTTGTTGGCTATACTGACTACCTTTGCTCTTCTCTGCAGGCAAATTAAAGGAAACATGATCATTTTGACCTTGCACACCGTAGTTGGATAGGCAGACACAATTATGACTGAGACCGAGAGAACAAATAGTCACTCAGCTTTCTTTTTTTTGAAGTATGAATATAATTTTATTAATAACCAATTCTGTTTTAAAACGGAAAGGTATTCTACATTGCAGTATATCCATGGCATAGATTCTCATATGCCACAGGACTTTTGTATAAAACCTGTGATGTTTTAAGACCTCTATTAGAATTCTTTTAAATTTATATTTTATTTTAAAGATGTGTGGTACAATTCAGGATGAGGAATCCAAGTGGAAATTGTACAGGTGAAGTTTGGGCCTCCCTTTGGTCCCACCTTGCCTGGTTTGAGATCAGGTACCCTTATTGATGTTTGCTCTCCCCCTCCCCAACCCTTGCATTACGTCACTCAGCCTTTCCATGCTGGCCCAGGCATTTGATTGCCCTTGGGGTTTACCTACCTCAGGATGTGGCTCACCCTTTCTCCAGTTCCAGAACTGCTTTTCACAGTCTATGAACACTGGAGTTCATGAACACAACAGTAATTATTTTCAACAGTGATCTATTAGCTTCTGTTATTAGTATTGAAAGTTTTATCTCGTATTTATCTCAAAGGCAATTGAACAGTTCTTAGATTTTTAAAATTTAAATATTTTCAACCATGTAATAGGATACATATAATTACATGTAGATCAATATACTTAACAGGATGTCTTTTTTTCCCCCTGGTTGGTTGTAACTTTATTTTTTAAATTTTATTTTATTCTATTTTATTTTATATTTAGAAACAGGATCTCACTCTGTCACCCAGGAGAGAGTGCAGTGGTGCAATCATAGCTCACTGCAGCCTCAAACTCCTGGGCCCAACACTCCTCCCACTTCAACCTCCCTAGTAGCTGGGACTACAGACATGTGCCACATTGCCCTGCTAATTTCTTAATTTTTTTGTAGAGATGGGGGAATCTCACTATGTTGCCCAGGCTGGTCTTGAACTCCTGACCTCAAGTGAAACTCCTGTCTCAGCCTCCTAAAATGCTGGGATTATAGGCATGAGCTGCTGCACCCAGCCGGGTTGTAACTTTAAACTGAAATAAATATAGATCCTCTGTCATTGGTCTGCTAGACAATATTTTCTCTGTAAAACAAAAATTTGTATTATATTTATATAGTATATGTAATTTACAACAAAAGTCAAGGTGGACATTTTTAGCTTTGACAGGATAAAAATTATAATATATATTGCATAAGGTAGAATTTTTCCCAGTCAATAATATTCAGAATAAACCAAAGCAATATGAATTTGAATAAAAGAATCCCTCCAGATAGTACCCACCAATTTGTCAATAATCTCTACGAATGTGCTTTATGATCAACTTTCAAGTTGTAATTTTTTTATGATACATAATATAATTTTTTCAGAAGGTGGGAGATGATCATTACAGTAAGGGTTTTAATAAATTATCAGAAGCAGTGCCTTGAACAGAGCAGTACTTAGTATTTAACTACTAAATTGATTCAATGCTATGATTTTTTACACTTAATCTTAAGCCAAAAGGCTGAAAAGTGATATATTGTGATATTTTTAAACACCAGTTTCTTCAATAGTTGAGCTGGTTATTTTTTTATTTAGTTAGTAACAATTCACGTTATAGTAAATAACCTATTTAATTTTAAAGCAAATATTCACTTAAAGAGATATTCTGAAAGAAATAAGTATTCAAGGGAAATAGGAATGAGCAACGAGCATTATGACATAAGGAAAATACAGAATACATGGTTTTAAGCATTAAAAAGTAGAAGTGAATATTATCTATACCTCTGTATTTTTTATCAAAATTCATTTTTCATTTTAAATGTCCTATCTAAGTAGCAATTGCTTTGACTGAAGCAAAAGCTGAAGTGCTAACCCATGCATTTCTGTCCTTTCAAATTTAATTGGGTGACAAATGGTTGCATTATCTAGTTCTAATTGCCTAAAAGGCATGTGATATTTCAACTGCACAATCAAAGACATCTTCTTACCCTGACATTGCTTCATTTGGTTCAATCATCACTTGTTCTGAGGGGGGGGGGGAGAGAGAAAGAGAGAGAACCACAGTTTTGTACCGACAGTAAAGTCCCTAACATAAATTCCAAATTGGCAAATATTTAGGATTTTTTTAGAAGATGGACAATAAAGAATTTCATTGCTAAGTCATTCAATCACACTCAACCATTCCAATATTCTTAATATTTAGGACAAGCTGGGTACAGTGGCTCACACCTGTAATCGCAACACTTTGGGAGGTAGAGGTGAGAGGACTGCCTGAGCCCAGGCGTTCCAGACCTTGTCTCTACAAAAAAAAAAAAAAGCTTATCCAGGTGTGGTAGTGCATGTCTGTAGTCCCAGCTACTTGGGAGGCTGAGGCAGAAGGATCACCTGAGCCCAGGAGATAAAGGCTGTGGTAAGCTGTGAGCATGCCACTGTACTCCAGCCTGGGTGACAGAGTGAGACTCCAATTCAAATAAAAAAAAAAAAAAGGACAAAATAGTGGTCTAACACATTCTTTCTACATAATAAATTATTTACCCTTGGATCTAACACTAGCAACTGCCATTCTGTCTAGTTTTTGGTGCCTAAAATAGAAGCAGAAATAAAAACTAGCATTCTTTTTAGTTTGAGGTATTTGAAATAATGTATTAATATCTGAAATAATATATTAAATGTTTTATATAAACATTGTTATTATCTAGACTAAAATATAATTTTATACTAAAGCTGATTATTGTTATTTATTTATTGAATTGAAGTCTAACACCATCACCCAGGCTGAAGTGCAGTGACACAATCAGGGCTCACTGCAGCCTTGACCTCCTAGATTCAAACAATCCTCCTGCCTCTGCCTCCTGAGTAGCTGGGTCAACAGGTACGTGCCACTACACTCAGCTAATATATTGATTTTTTTTGTAGAGACAAGACCTCGCTATGTTACCTAGGCTGGTCTCGAACTCAAGCAATCTTCCCATCTTGGCCTCCCAGAGTGCTGGGATGACAGGTGTGAGCCACTGCAGCTGGCTCCTATTTTAAAACTATGTAAATTGATGGCAAAATAAACCCATAACACTCTTTAGAAATAGTTTAATATTCTTACCTTTTCAGCATCTGTCTTGTCTAGAGAATTCCTGCAAAAAGCAAAATGTTTACTTCATAAGTTGCCAAATAGTTGTATAAAATTTAAAATATAAATAAAACAGAACACAGTCTGTCCACAGGGTATTAAGTATGTAGTTTGTTTTTGTACTTAGTAGCATTATTTTCATCCTAACTTTAAATCTCATTCTTTTGGATTATGAAATTGGGCTTTAAAAAAATCTAGAGAGCTGGGCATGGTGGCTCACACCTATAATTCCAGCACTTTGGGAGGCCAGGGTAAGAGGATTGCTTGAGCCCAGGAGTTTGAGACTAGCCTGGGAAACATAGTGAGACCTTGTTTCTACAAAATAAAAAAGCTTATCCAGGTGTGGTGGTGCATGCCTATAGTCCTGTAGCTACTTGGGAGGCTAAGGCAGAAGGCTCGCCTGAACCCAGGTGGTCAAGGCTGCAGTGAGCTGTGAGAATGCCATAGCATTCCAGCCTAGGTGACAGAGTGAGACCCTGACTCAAAAAAAAAAAAAGTTTTAGGGAAATTAAATCTTCCCCTTCTCTCCACATTACCTTGGAGTTTATGTAAAAAGAGCTAAGGAATAATTTTGCATGGAAGAAAAGTGATGTATTAAATAAGCCTTTAATTCTTTACCTTTTTGGTTTTGATAACTTGGACTTTGGATCTAGATCCAATCACAATCGACAGCAGGCTAAGGACTTGTCTTTCCTACTGAACTGACCCTAGAAATCATAAATTCATCTTGGCGCACATTTACAGTGCCATTTCTCTTCCCCACTTCAATAAAACACAATATGCAAATCCAACTGTCTGCCACATTCCAGTTTATTGGTGTCATAAAAAAGAAAAAAATTTAAAGTATACGTGACCAGAGCAAAAAAGAAATTTTTCCATGATATTTCAAGATATGGTATTTTAAATAAAGTGTTATTTGAAAAAATACATACATATAGAAATGATCTTTTTATTTTATCCATATGTACATTTTTAAATAGAATTCTTACTTTATAAGTTCCTCATGTGTTTGTTAATACTTGAAGTTACAATATTTTCTCTATGATTTTTTTTACCTTTCTAAGCTACCCAATTATAGAACTGATTTTCTTATGCAGCAGCCCTTCATATATCGATAAATTTCATTCTAATATTAAAGAGGAAAATAAACTCCTAAGGTTTTTTTCAAGTATAGGAGTGGTCACACTTAATTTTTCATAGGTAATAATCCACTAGCTCTTCCCTCTAACATTTGTCCCCATATCCCAAGCCAGACTTTAAAAATTATCATAATTATTATGTATCTAGGGATTTCTGGGATACAAAATTTAGGGCTATGACTGTGGACAATAAAAGAGTAGCTTCATTGTCTTGTATTAAGAATTTCTTTCTAAAAATCCATCCCCCTCTCACTGACTTACGCTACCAAATAAAGTGGTTGTAAATAATCTTTTGTCCCAGGCTTTGTTTTGGGGGGCCACTGACCAAGCCAGATGTTATATACGTTATTAATTTTTTTTTTTTGAGTCAGAGTCTCACTCTGACTGGAGTACAGTGGCAGTGTAATCACAGCTCACAATAATCTTGACCTCTTGGGTTCAGATATCTTTCCGCCTCAGCCTCCTGAGTAGCTGGGACTATAGGTGCATGCCACCATCTCCTGCTAATTTTAGAAATTTTTTGTAGAACTGAGATCTCACTATGTTGCCTAGGTTGGTCTCATACTCCTGGACTCAAGTAATCCTACTGCTTAGGCCTCCCAAAGTGCTAAGATTCCATTTGTGCCTGGTAAACTTGATTGATCTTCTAAGAAGCTCACAGAGCCGGGCACTGTGGCTCATGTCTGTAATCCCAGCACTTTGGAAAGTGAAGAAAAGGATTGCCTGAGCCCAGGGGTTTGAGACCAGCCTTAGCTACTTCGTCTCTGCAATAAATAAAAATATTAGCCAGGGGTGGTGGTGCAGGCCTGTGGTTCCAGCTACTTGGAAGGCTGAAGTGGAAGGATGACCTGAGCCCAGCAGGTAGAGGCTGTGGTGGCCATGAGCATGCCACTGCACTCCAGTCTGGGCAACAGAGTGACTAAAAAAAAAAGAACAAACAGCAACAACAACAACAAAACTCACAGAGAGCTAAAGTCTATGAGAACAGCAAGGCATTTTTTGGGATTGAAGTTGTGGAATACTAAATTCTAGAATAAACGAAAGATTCTCCTCTGATTCACTAGGGCAGTAAAACGCCATAGCTGAAACAATGCAAATGGAATGAAATAAGAAATCCAAGATGACCTCACCTGAGAGGTACTTTCACTTCGCAGATTTGCAGTTCTGTGGGGACCCATATATTCCATAGGGCATCCCCTTTTTATTTAGAGTCCTCCTCCTTTCTAGCTCTAAGATCTTCATAGATTGCAACATTCTACCCTTTACCTGGATGAAATCTTAGTGCACATAATTCTCGTCCCATTTTCACCTGGTGAAAAGAAAACCTAGGATGGGCAGATCTCACCCCTCGATGGAGATCCAGGCTCTGTTCAACTTGGCTTTATCATTATCTAGGAAATGTCCACGTAATTGCCTGTCATAAATTGAATTCTTTGGGAGGCAGGACAGAGTGATACCCCAGAGCTGGGACTCTTGAGTGAAAGATACGTTGCCACTTCCCAAGGGAATTTGGACAAGTTACTTAACTTCTTTAAGCTTCTGTTCTTCCGTATGAAAAATGGGATCATGCGGCACCCACTTTACTGGATTATTACAAAGATTAAATGTGATAATCAGGGTGATGCATTTAGCACAGACCCTGGCACATAGGAGGGAAACTGTAGAATAACTTGATGTTTTATCTAAAGGAAAAGCTGGGATGCTGTCCCATGGGGCTGATTAAAATTGCTTGGGGAAGCAAAAAGGAGGCTTTATTGAGATTGAGACTGCAGACTAGCTCTGAGGGCTTTTAATTAATCAATTAAACTTAAAAGCCACATAAGCCCTAGAGTACTGACACTTGTTTAGAAAGTTCAGACTCCAGGGGGGAAAAAAACCCACCAGAGTAATTTAGAACACAGGTAAAAATTAAAGCAACAACCAATAAGCTGAGCGGAATGAAAAACAGCTCTTGGACAGGTAATATACATTTCAAAAATACCAGTATACGGCCGGGCTCGGTGGCTTAGCCTGTAATCCCAGCACTTTAGAAGGCCGAGGCGAGTGAATTGCCTGAGCCTTGGTTCGAGACCAACCCGGGCAACTTGGCGAGACCTCGTCTCTGCGATAAAAAAAAAATAGCTGGGTGTGGTAGCGCGCAACTGTAGTTCCAGCTACTTGGAAGGCTGATGCGGAAGGAACATGGGAGTCCAGCAGGTTTAGGCTGTGGTGGCCGGGAGCATGCCACTGCACTCGTCTGGGTGACAGAGTGAGGCTCCAATTTAAAAAAAAAAAAAAAAATACCAGTATGCAAAAAATATCTGAAAGGAAATGCTTTCAGAAAAGAAACTGATTATCAGTGGACTCTGGGGAAGAAAAACGAATGAGTGCAGGACTGGGGCTGGAGGGAGATTTCTACTTCAGTTTCCTTTGTTGAACTTTAAACAATATAAACGTACTATCTATTTTAAAAAAAAAGACAGCCAGGGGAGGGAAGGAAGGGGCACACAACGTTAATAAGGGTACCTGATCCCAAACCAGGCGAAGTGGGGATCAAAGGGAGGCCCAAACTTCACCTTTACAATGACCACTTATGTATCTAATCCTGAATTGTACACCACATCTTTAAAATTTAAAAAAAGGCAATTTAAAATGTGTAATACCATTTACATCTCTATGTTTATCCATCTTTTACAGGCATGTGAGCAATATGTTGGCCTTGGACCACTTCATTATCCTCTCCCTACTGTGGTACCTGTTTAAACTGGAGTCATAGTATCTACAAAAAAAAGTCTGTAGGTACACACTTTGTGCATTCATTACTATTGATTATGGTTAATGTTAACATAACAACACTTATTTAATTATCCCTTTAAATATCAACCAAGTACACCCTCTGGCTTTTGGAACATGGGCTGACACTCCTGATATCAAAAATTTCAACAGTACCTGTGGCAATGAGAACAACACAATTATGATAGTCCTAAATTTTCATGCAACATTTTCTTTTTTTTTTTTTTTGAGTTGGAGTCTCACTTGCCCAGACTGGAATGCAATGGCCGCTCCCGGCCACTGCAGCCTCGACCTGCTGGGCTCAGGTGATCCTTCCATCTCAGCCTTCCAAGTAGCTGGAACTACAGGCACGCACTACCACGCCCGGCTAATTTTTGATTTATTGTAGAGATGAGGTCTCGCCAAGTTGCCCAGGCAGATCTCGAACCCACGGGCTCAGGCAATCCACTCACCTCAGCCTCCCCAAGCGAGGGATTACAGGCTGAACCACTGAACCTGGCTCATGCAACATTTTCTATTTGAAACAGATATTTGGGCTGGGTACAGGTGGCTTACACCTGTAATTCTAGCACTTTGTGAGGTGGAAGCGGGAAGATCACTTGAGGTCAGGAGTTTGGGACCAGCCTGGACAACATAGCGAGACTCTGTCACTATAAAAAATTTTTTTTTTAATTAACCAGGTAGGGTGGTGTGTGCCTATAGTCCTACCTACTAGGGAGGCTGAAGTGGGAGGAGCTCTTGAGCTCAAGAGTTCAAGGATGTCATGAGCTATGACTGCACCACTGCACTTCAGCCTGGGTGTCAGAGCAACACCCTAGCTCTTAAAAAAAAAGAAAATAAATGTAAAAACATATAAAATAAAACATATTTGATGATCACCTACTATATATATCAGATATAACTGTGTTAAGCTCTGAGGATACAACAATGAAGATTCTCTACTTTTGAGAAGCTCAGAATCTTATAGGGGAAACAGGTACTAATGTGTTGTATGTACGGCACAGACCAAGCTTCAAAGCACTACAGCAAATGCTTTTCCCAAACACCACAATGTAATTTTCCATGCTGCCCAAACTGAGAGAATGTCACCATGTTACCATGATCCATCAAATTCTTTCTTTTGGGCTCAAGGATTGGAGATACCTAGGAAGAATCAGAAATAAAGACAGAGGAAGGGAAAGTCCAGTCAACAAAGCAATCTTCTAGTTGAACAGTCTTCTTGAACTATCTGCTAGTTCCAGAATTCAGCTCTGAGCCGTGTTCTTTGAGTTTCTTGTATTTCCTCAAGTGTTATAATTATACAAATGCTTTTAGAATAAAGTATTGTCTGCCTATAGTCCTTTTCTCTTTATTTGGTTACCAGATTGAGCTCACCTGAACACAAGGGTAATACAATCATAGTAATTCATAAGCTAATACAGTGACAGGACCAGTCATAGGCCTATCACCCAAGCTAAGTTCATCACAACCTTTCTGTGAGACTTTTCCAAGTGGAATTGTCATAGAGATAGGAGAATATGCGTTTAGAAGTTCCAGCAGCCATGGTTCTGGTTTCCAGAAAAAGTGGCCAGAGAGTGAAGCAGAATATATAAAAGAATCAGAGATTAGAAATGAAGAGATGAGGGGGAGGTGGGAGAGAGACATACATATCCCTGATGATGTTTGAGTCCTTATTTTCATCTCAAACTCTGCCTTTACCATGGGCCAGCTTCTCTCTCTGTCTCTTTCTCTGTTTCTTTTTTTCTTTTTTTGCTGAAACAACCTGGAGTTGTTTTTGTCACCTGAAACCAAAAGATACCTTGACTAATATAATGTCTACTCCTTGAAACCAAAAAAGACAAACATGCCTGATATCATGTAATAAGAGCTATAGTGCTAGAATTGACATAGCCCATGGGAATACAGAGTGAGAAGAGATTAATTTCCTGCTGTGGGAAGTAAGACTGAGTAAGGCTTCACAATAAAGGTGGCATTTAACCAACTTATGACCAAGTCATCAATAAATGAGTAGTCCAGCTGTGTGTTAGAGAATGGCAAAAGATGAAGTTGAAAATGTATGTGGGAGCAAATTATAAAAGTGATTATTGCCATGTGTTTAAGGATTTAGGGCTTTAACTAATAGGCAATGTAAAGCAAACCAAGGGTTTGAAGGGTGATCACATAACTAGATTTGTCTTAGAAAAAAATTTGGTAGGCCGGGCTCAGTGGCTCAGGTTGTAATCCCAGCAGTTTAGGAGGCTGAGGTGAGTAGATTGCCTGAGCCCGCGGGTTTGAGACCAGCCCAGGCAACTTGGCAAGACCTCATCTCTACAATAAATAAAAAATTAGCCAGGCATGGTAGTGTGCACCTGTAGTTCCAGCTACTTGGAAGGCTGAGGTGGAAGGATCGCTGTGGCCCAGCAGGTCGATGCTGGGGTAGCTGTGAGTGTGTCACCGCATTCCAGCCTGGGCGAAGGAGTGAGACTTCAACTCAAAAAAAATAATAATAAAGAAATTTTGTGGAGGGTAAAGCTGAGAGAGAACTGGAAATTATTTAAGAAGCTACTGTAATAGCAAACTGAAATATAAACACACCAAATTTCAAAGACTTAGTACCCCAAAAAGAATGTACTGTAAAACATCTCATGCCCCACTTCTTTAGGTATATGTTCACTAAAGCATCCAATAGTGCCAAATAGATTTTGTTTGGATTCTACAGACCTACTATAAAATGAATGACCAACATTTAAAAATTCGGATTTCAAAAAAATTCTTATTTTATGTTTCTCTTGCAAAATTGGAAGACATGACATTTTTTTCTTCATTCGACTTAGGTAAGTATTTTATTGTTTTGTGATATTTGTTTTTTATAAGCTACTTTATAATATAATAGGCAAGGGGTGAATAAGCAGACAGACAGCTACATGCGCTGGTCCTCCAGCTGCAATGAGAAGACAGAGCTGATTAAAGCACCATCCTTCACCTTTGAGGAGCTTGATGGAGGAAACATGATATGATGCAGTGATAATATTTCATTGCATAGCTTCAAATGTGTATAAAATGGTTTCAATAACCATCCCTCACTTTACATTCATTTTTTAAAGTGACTACGTAAACATTTTATATATTTCCTCTATAGCATAATATTAGTGCTAGAAGTCCAGACTCTGGAGTCAGATTGCCTATGCTCACATCAGCAAATTGTGTGACCTTGAGCAAGTTCCTTTTGATTCAGTTCCTCAGCTATAACATGAGAATATAAACAACTCCTACTTTATTGGGTTATTGTGAGGGTTAACGTAATTAGCTAATAGTAATAATAGTAGTAGCACTTATTTCCTGGTAGAATTATGACTACAACTCCTCATTCTCCTCTTCCCACTATTTATTTATTTATTTATTTATTTTTGAGTTGGAGTCACACTGTCGCCCAGACTGGAGTGCAGTGGCACACTCACCACCACTCCAGCGTCGACCTGCTGGGCTCTGGCAATCCTTCCCACTCAACCTTCCAAGTAGCTGAATTCCAACACCTTTACAGAGATTCCACTAAACCCACTGCAGAATTCCAGAGCTTCCTACCCACCTTCCTCCACTGGGGTACATCCTCAGTGTTTTCTCCCATTTCTTTGCCCCATCCAGTCTCAGCTGTGCACTTGGAACTGGCTTCATTTGCCAGAGTTTACCTTCAGGATTGTCCATGCTAGGCTGTAGGCAATAATAATAATGGGAAGAGGCCTGTAATCCCAGCACTTTGGGAGGCCCAGGCTTGTGGATTGCCTGACCCCGCAGGTTCGAGACCAGCCTGGGCAGATTGGCGAGACCTATCTCTACAATAAATCAAAAATTAGTTGGACATGGTAGCATGCATTGTAGTTTCAGCTACTTGGAAGGTTGAGTGGGAAGGATTGCCAGAGCCCAGCAGGTCGACGCTGGAGTGGTGGTGAGTGTGC
>CAUYQG010204912.1:0-18237 GCA_963574415.1 Tarsius wallacei | reverse complement strand
AAACACAGAGCTTGGTGGAGTTGTGTGATGTGTAGAGGAGCACATTCTGATTATAGGCCAGAGTCTGGACCTGTGCTCCTTATTCCTAGGCCAGACAACTCCCTGAACCTAATCTAGGACTGACCTTGACACACGTAGTTTGGTTTGCTGAACGATCTTTCCTTAATGAGAGTCTTTTGTATTTATACAACATTCTAGAGTTTTATTTAGAATATAGAGACAATCAGAACTCATGCAGATGCATTTTCAGAAGTGTCTGTCATTTATATGTGTTCATTTATTTGCTTTTTAACTACTTTTGTCATCTCTATAGGTATTTTTCACTTGTAACAAACTTACTGAAGTATGACTGCCATGTAAGAAGTTTATATATTTAAAATTTATATTTTGTAAATATTGATGCATGTATAGCCCCCAGCAACCATCACCACAAGTTAATGAGCACAAGAATATAGTTAGATAGAAGAATTCTGTTCTAATTGTCTCATGAATGCACAGTAGGGTGACTATAAATCACAATAATAAATTGTATTTTTCACTACAGCTAGAAGAGATATCTGAATATTTGTCTTTTTTTTGCAATTAAAAAAAACTTTTTTATGATAAAGATGCGGAGTACAATTCAGGGTTAGTCATGCAAACTTTGATTATATAGGTACCCTTGTTGATGAGGTATGCCCCTTCCTCCCCCAGCAGTTTCCCTCAACTGCCAATTCCACCCCCCTCCCCGACAGTTTCCCATTACTGCCAATCACTTTCTTATAGTATTATAATAATTGGTCAAGGTCTGCTTTTGAGTGAAAATATGGTACTCTGTTCTTTGTTTCTGTGATAGATCACTGAGTATGATCAACTCTAAGTCCATCCAAATTTATACCAATATAAAATGTATATAAAGTTAATCAAAATTAAAGCAAATAAAGATTAATATACTTACTATATAAAGAGCTCATGCAATTCTAATTGAAAACCACTAAAGCCTCAATTAATGGACAAAGTCTATGGAAAGATCATTTTAAGAACAAGACTGGCTAAAACAAATATTCATCCACTAGAAATTAGAGAACTCTACTTTTAATTGTCAAATCAGAACACACTGATACATACAACCACACATACACATACACACTAACACATGACAAAAGTTCAGTTCAATAAAATAAATCCAGCCATGCACACACGTACAAAACTGGTCAGTCTTTTTCATAGCAATCTGACAAAATGTGTCAGATACACAAAAAACATCATTATGAATTGAATGAAGACTTTCTCATGGAAAACCATCACACTGTTAACAGTGCGTCTGTGTTTTGTAACATTATATTTCATTCAAGCTTTTTTTGCATTTTCTGATTTTCCTACAATTACATTTATGAGAGAAATAATCACTTTTATTTTAAAAATGCAAACTTTCTCACGTACTGCCCACATATGATGCTTCAGTGCTAGTCCTATCCAGACGAGATGGTCCAGGACCATGTAAAGCTCATTCCCGAAGTCATTTTTTTTTAAGTAAAAGGTTGTTAAAGAATTAAAATACTACTTTGACATTGAAATAGTTTGTTTATTGGAAGGATAGTTCATATGAATATATAATCATGAGTCTTAGAGAAAGAAGAGTTGTTCCCCTAAAACATCTTTCTAAAAATTAGATAAAATAATGCAATAAGGACATATTTTGTATCATTGTAATGGAGGCTTACAATATGTAGCTGAGGTTTGAGTGAATTTTTAAATGATTTACTTTCATCTCATTGTGTGGAAGCCGGCAGGCCTGTGGAGTAGAGCTATCATGTAACAGAAACCTGGTTCCGAAGAGATGCTTTTCAAAGACCTCACTGTACTCATCCTGTTCCCTCCAGCCTACGATCAGATGCATCATGAAAACTACTTGACAAGCGTGTGGCATAATGGTAAAGGAGTCTCTCAGTTTCCCACAGAGGTAAATGTAATGGGAACAACAACACCATTGCCAATCATTTGTGTATTGAAGAATTTCTCTCTGTCTTAAATACATCCTTCAACCATTAAAGCTCCAATTCTAATGATGAAGTGCCTCATCCCACACCACACACACTTTGGAAAATTGCATCCTTTGGTCTTTACCATGAAGCAGGGCAACTTCCTGCTTCACAGCTTTCTCTCTGTTCCTTTGTTTTTGTTGTTGTTGTTGTTGTTTTGTTTTGTTTTTTTATTCCTTATCCTCTGATTTTATTCTGAACTCAGAGCCTCTAAAATACATTCAAAAACACAAACAACTGTCTATGTTGGAGCAAATTAAAGACAAGCTACACCAAGTTCCTGCAAAATGCAATGCTCCACAAACTCCTGGTTTTATGGTTGAGTTCCTTTCTTCATTTGTCAATGATTGACAGGCAATGGAACTTAAAATGCGGAGCCATATGACAGCTGCAATACAATGCTCAGTGAGAAGATAAAAGTCAGTGTTCCGAAATCAGTGTTCTGATTCCCAGGCTGAGCCCAGAGCTCACTCACCCTTTCTGTACATTAATGGGAGGTCAAAGGAGTCCTTCTGGTATGGTAGGTGCATATTCTGCAGTGCCTTTAAATGTGGTGGCTGAACACCTGTGCAGGAGATGCACAAAATAAACTCACCCATCTTTTATGCATCCGTAAAAACATGACAGATTGTGGGCCACTGAGCCTCATGTCATGAGGTCTTTTTAATTCAACTGTAATCTTGTTTCTGTTATGATTTCACACATTTAAAAAGAAGCCAGAGACACAGAAAACCTTGTCTTCTCAAACAATCTTTCATTGGAAACATTCCACTTATTAGAAACTGACATCTACTTATAAGTAGCATGGGTATATTTGTTTTAAATAAACAGCCTTCCTTCTAAGATTTAAAGAAAAAGAAAAGTTGGCTAGACTTTTTACTTCTAAGAACTCATGTAATCACAGTCCCCCAAGTAAAAAGTGTAAGCTCTGGGTGAAAATAAGACAGATTTCCATATTTCAATGTAGACAGTTATTGTTGACCTCATCACTATGTTTTTCCCCTCCTTTTGAGAATTAAGAAGTTGCATGCATTAGTTTCATACTTTCAGAGTGTTTTGATAGCCAAGTTGAGGCCATGTGGCCATGCGGATCTTTATAAATTAATATTTGTTTCAAGCAGTCCAAGCAAACTATCCCTTCTCAATTCAGTCAGTTTTTCAAGAAATGCCTTCCAATTTTGAAAAACCTACGGTTGAATATGAACAGTAATTCATTTATGAACAGTCAGCCCAATTAGCAAAAAAATTGTAAAACCAGCACTTTTTTCTTTTTATAGATTTTCAAAATAAACTCGATTAATTGTGTTGTGTTTGCAGCCTCTACAAACTGCAGTCTGCAAATTCAGCTTCTGCACATTCCAACTTCCCATTGGTGCATTTGGGCTTCATTTCATGAAGAAGAGAACAAGGCTGGTTTATAACAAGTCCACTTGTCTTTAATCATGTCTACCTGAGAGAAGACTAGCCTACATCCAAAGCCGGAGAAAATCACCAGATAATCCTTGGGCACACAGTAGGAAGGTAATTGTTCCTAGACTCAATATTATTGCAAATATTTTCCTTTAAAATTATTTTAGTTATTTTTATGTGCGAAAAGAAAATGAACCCTATCTTTGCTCCTGCATAAAACAAAACAGTTACATTTACAGCAAGCAGGCTGGTTGGTAAGCGCAGACTGGGGAGAAGGCAGAGATAGCTCAGCTGGTGTGGCCTAGGCTCAGCTTCTTGTCTGATCATTATCCACTAAGCAGCATGCAAGATTACATCACCTAGAGCTACCTTGAAAAAATAAAAAATAAAAGCAAAACCAAAATATCCCAACCCAACAGAACTTGATTTTTTTCTTGTAAAAGCCCTGCTGTGAATTATTTTCCTATTGACTCAATTTGTTCAGCAGCTTTGTGAACCTACACAGTAGGCATATTTGAAATGCATCTCTTTCTAGGGAATCTCATTAAGAAAGTCATAAAAGATCCACGAGGCAAGATCTCTGGAAAGTCAGGTGCAAGGATCCTCTGAATGGCTGGTATTGCCTGAAATATGCTATTGTGTGCTACCGTGTTCTACAGTACATTACTATGTGCCTGGCCTTTCCTACCCAGTTTATCCCACAGTTCTAAGCTTTCCCAAGTGTTAGCAGCTTCTTTCAGGTTCCAACACACAGAATCCTGGGTTAAAAGAAATCACATTTAAATGAACATTATCTTTCTTCTCTGTTAACCACAGAGCATTTCACAGTGAGTCCACAGACTCTAGGAGAGATAGAAATCCTCTGTGCTCTGCAGAATATTTGTCATTAGCATAATTGCTTCCAGATGTTTCCATGTGTGACCCGGGTCCACAAGAGGCATTATTCTTTGGCCCTTTGGTTCTGCTGCATTTCCTTCCCACGGAAACTAGACATCTCCCCTACCATAGACTGAGAAGTTAGAGTCTTTCATTCATTTCCTAATATATTCCTTCTTCCTGATAAGTTGGTGCTTCTTAACTATGCATAAAAAGATTTTTGACTTCTGGAATTAACTTCAGGGATGTTCACCTGGCACTAAGAGTCAACATTTCCCAAATAGCACATGGTGAATGCTGCTTATCCTAATCAGAGCAGACTGATTTCAGATTACTGCTGGCCCAGGGAGGAATTGTGTTTGATAGATCCCTTTAAACTCAGTATCTACTTGGATGGTCCCTACATGAGGAAGGGGATATTTAAACCTATATCCCTGTCATAGGCTCATCCCACTCTCTGTTTTCTTGTATGAACTGGAAACGTGATAGCCATAGAATGCCATGACAGGAGGGAACATGTTGATAACAGTTACTGGTATAGTCTCCATGCATAATACAGTGTCTGGCACAAAGACAACAGCAAAAATATTTACTGAAATTAATTAATATTGTGAAATAAACAAACTAGAAATTTATTAATTAAATCAATGGAAAAAATAGATGAATCGGATATAGAATTTATATGTCAAGCTTAGACAGTTAATAATTTATGATATAATCAGATAAAGCCAGTATAAACAAGCCCAAAATGGAAAAAAAAAATGAAGACTATGATCTTATTCATCTTTGAATATTCACACACTTTATAAAACTCTTGTACATTCCAGATACTTATTATTTTGTTGGATGAACAAAAGAGTAAGTGGCATTTTGGACACTGACTCCTGATCAGGCTGTGCTATTAAATATATGTTGGCCCAAACTCAAGCTATAATGCTTATTAGCTTTGTGACTCAGGAAAAATTCTTAAATGCTCTTAGTCTTAGATTCTTCATTTATAAAAAGGGTGCAATAATAATTATCACACGTAGTTGTCATGAGGATTGCTTTAGATAATAGCTGTTACATGCCTAGGGAGTATTTGATTTGAAAATAATAGTTTCTTCTTCTATTCATTTGTTTTTGCCTTTATAGTTGAGTCCTACCCTACTTACTAGACTGGATCTTGGAATCACAATCCATCCATCCATCAATCCATCCATTCATCTCTTTATATCTCTCTCAATCTTTTACTAAATCTCTGTCTTAATTGATTGTTTATCTTTTGATTACATTTACACCTATGATTCTCTTCTTATAAAGAATCACCTCTCAGTTTAGGATGATGGAAAAATTCTGGACATAAACAGTGGGGATGGTTGCACAGTAATGTGAATGTGCTTAACACTATTTAATTATATACTTAAAGTGGTTAAAATGGCACATTTTATGATATAGATATCTTACCTCAATAAAATATACTTCCAACATGCTTCCCAAGTCATGTAATTAATTCCATTAATTTCTGCTATCCTTTGTATTCATGTCTTGAGTTATCTGCTCTTGTTTTATGTTTTTCAGAAATTTCCTTCAACTTGCCTTTCTTCCCAAGAATGCTACTGTCATTATTCTCATTAAGAATACCTATACCATTCTAATTACTATATCCAATGGACTATTTATCAGTAATTATCTTGCAAGTCCTCTGTATTTGACATTCTTCAGCACTATCTACTAACTGCAACTCTTTCTTCTCTACTGTCCTATCTAAAGTGAATCCTCTACTTTTACACTAGATTCCATCTCTCATCTACTCAAAAACATCTTCCAGACCTCTAATTTTAGCCTACCTCTCCACATCATGTATTATTCTCTCTATAAAGGCTCACTTTCATCAGCATATGAGCATATGCCATACTTCAGTATATTTAAAATGTTTGTCTCACTTCCCCTGTAAATGCCACCCATTTTACTAAAAAATCATCAAAGGTGTTGCTCATTTTTACTTTTTTTTATTTTCTCTCTTACCACTTTTGCCTTAATGACTCCTTCTAATCCAAGAGACCGCTCCAGACAAGGCCATTGAAAAGTGGCTGATTCTTGTCCCCATGTCATGGGGCCTATCAGCAACCTTTCACATCAACAATTTGCCTTTTTCTTTAGGAGATATTTCCTCCCTCTGGCTTCTCTTTTTCATCTCTTCATTTTGCTCCTACTTTGTGAACTATCTGGACTCAGATTTATTTTCAAATTCAGTGCAAACCATTTTCTCACAACTTACATCCAATTCACCTGGAAATCCTACGGACCCTTACATCAATATGTTTTCATAATTGGCAGTGTATTACCATTTTCACTCCTACCATCTTATTTAAGCCACAATCATCACTTATTTGGAGAACAATAGCCTCTCAGATCTTAATATAACCTACAAAGTTCCGTGTGATCTGGCCTTTCTGATGTCTTCCCCTGTTGGTCTTCCCATTATTTGTTGAGGCTACAATTTGGCCTCTGTTTTCAACATATGGAGCATGTCTTGACTCAGGGCTTTTCCTACTAATATCAGCATCACTCCCTGTTGCACCTCCTTCAGATTCTGGCTCACAGTCATCTTCTCCATGGATCCTATTCTGCCTTTCCATTTAAATTTCAAATCCTTGCATTCCAAATATCAGCCTCTCAATTCCTCTTACTTTGACATATTTGTTCTGAATGATGTGTAATCAACTTCCAATACACCATAATTAATTGATTTAGTTTGTTAATATTTTATTTTATGTCTTCTCTGGTTAAAAAGTAAGTTTCAGGATGATAGGAGCTTTTTTATTGTTTTCTTCACTAATGTACCCCTCAGTTCTAAACATACTTTGTACAGTTCATTATGTATATACATATATAATATGTTGTCATATATACACACACACACATACACACCATATAACCTATAAAGGAGTTAATAAATAAAGATGTCTCTGGACACTTATCCCACCATATTTCTAGAAGAAGAAAACCTTACCGCTCTTTTAAACCAAAATAAGACATATTCAATTTCTAACCTGAAGCTCTAAGCATGACCTTTAATTTAAATTTATTTTTCCTATTTATTTTTATACTTTTTACCTAATATGCTTGAGTCTAATAATTTTGTTCTTCCAAAACAACCTCCTGTCCCCTATTTCTGCTGCCACTACCCTTATAGTTACCTGGAACCCTGTCCAGGCTGTGTGATCCTTCACATTGACCTGCCCCACCCACTCTAATTAATCGTGCATCACTAAGCAGCACTCTGCCCCAATTCATTTTTGAGCTCCCAAATTCCTAAAGTAGTAGCTCAAACCTGCTTTGAATTTCAGGGGAAGTGGAAATTTTTTTGTGAAACTTTGTAGTACTTGGACACATTTCATTCTGCCATTGAAGTGAGAAATCTTGCTAAAAGGATACATTAAAAATTAGAATAAAATATATTAAAATAATATCATGCATTGCCATTAATATTCATTTGCAAATGTTTCATTTATTTTATAATCTGTTAGTGCTCACTAAACAAACAAATAGCAGCCAGATGACAAAATTGTAAGAAGAATTTTCAGTCTTTTCCAGTTAATAACACTTCATAAAATAAGAACAAAATACATCACTGAATTTTAGAGAAGGGATAACTTGCTCTAGCTTAGAGACAATCTTCATTCTCCTGGCTCATAGGTGATATTGTGTGTGTACACTTCCTTCAGGAAACTCCTTTCCCTGGAATACTTCCCTCAGGAAATCCCCTTCTTCTTTTCTTTCTTCCTTCCTTCCTTCCTTTTTTCTTTCTCACTCTTTTCCTCCCTTCCCTTCATCCTATTTTATTTCAACATTTACTTTTGAGTAACAACTGTGTAGTTATAACTCTGTTAGAAGCTGGGAGAACATTGTGTGTGCAAACCTTCACACAATTCTTGGATCTTGTATTTTAGTTTGGAAAGAAGAGGTAAATCACATAATCACAAACCACAAATGGTGATGCCTGTCCCTCATGCTCTCCTGTTGAGGGACCATTTGTCATTTCCAGAATGTGCCATGCAATCTCTGTCTTCTCTTTCATTGATTATATTTTTCTCACTTGGGGTTTTTTTCTACTGCTCTCCTTTTACCTCAAGTTCAAGTTTTAGAGAAACATGGAAATTACCTTCTCCAGGAATTGAGCATAAATGTCTGTTTTGTGGTATAGATGTCTCTGACTTGTATAAGATAAGCTTGAAGTTTACCTCTCCCAAGATTTTGCACCCAGTAGACATTCACAATTAACACCTATCGAGTTGAGTAGGATTTTTATTAGTCCCTCAGTGAGTAGGCTGTTTATTAATAGCCAACGTTTATTATGTTTGTTTTTTATTTACTGCTAACTAAACTCAACACTTCATTTTTTATGTCCTGGGATTAAATCCAGGATCCCCTTACCATATTTACCTGCATGCCTCCTTAGGCTATTCTAGACTGTGACAGTTTCTCTGACTTTTCTAGTTTTTGATGACTTCCACAGTTTTGGTAAGATCAGGTGATTCTCAGAATGTCCTTCAATGTGAGAGTTTTTTCCTGACTAGGGCTATTGGTTTCTGAAAGGAAGACCACAAAAGTGTTCTTGCCATTATATCATGATAGCAAAGAATGCTATCAATGTTCCTTATCACCAGTGATACTAACCTGGTACCTGGCTGAGTTCATGTTTTCCAGATTTATCCATTACAAATGAAGTGTTTTTCCTCTTTTCCTTATTTTACTTTTTGGAAGGACATCATTAAGTACAGCTTAATTCAAGGGGTGGGGAGTTAAACTCCACTTCCTTGAGGAGAAAGTATCTAAATACATAAATTGGACTTCTTCTTTACAGGAGATTTGCACTCCATTGAAACTGGACTGGAAAAAAAATGGTACATATACATAATGGAATATTATGCAGCCATAAAGGACAAACATATAGACATTGCAACACTTGGATGGATTTAAGTGTCTATCATACTCAGTGATCACAGAAACAAAGAACAGAGTACTCCATGTTCACACTCATAAGCAGACCTTGAACATTTGCCATAATACTATAAGAAAAGAATTGGCAGTAGTGGGATACTGCTGTGTTAGTGGTGGAGGACACAACATCAGTAAGGGTACCTGATCTCAAACCACGCAAAGTGGGAACCAAAGGGAGGACCAAACTTTACCTGTACAATGACTACTTGTACACTTAATCCTGAATTGTATCCCACATCTTTAAAACAAAATTAAAAAATAAATAGATGTAAATTCATGGGCAATATAATTCAGGGAATATGATATTTGGAGCAAAGGGGATTATGAAATGACTAAGTTTAGTCTACTTCCAATTTTTTGCATCATGTATTCATTCAAATACTGTGTAAGTGAGAGGGTGCTGTATATGTGCCTGTGTGTGTATAAGATGTGTGTTTGTACGCACATGGTATACATGTATGTGTATGATGTGAACTGTGTGTGTTGTGTGTATGTGTACAGTGTTCACTCTATCTTGTATGTGTATGTGTGTATGTGGTATGTGTGTGTGTGAGGTGTGCTTGCAATGTGTGTACTATGTGGTAGGTGTGTACATGGTATGTATATTTGTGTACTGTATTCTGTGTGTGGTGTGTGTATGTGTGGGATGTGCTATGGGTGTATGTGTGTGAATGTGCATAAAGTGTGTGTGGTATATGTGGCTATGTGTAACATGTGTACATCCGTATGGTATGGTGGATGTGTGTCTGTATTTGTGTGGATGCATGTGATGTATGGTATGTGGTGGTTGTATTATGTATGGCAGGTGGTATCCATTTGTGATGTTGTGTGTGAATGTGTGTGTAAGTCATGTGCTCTATAAGATTCTTACAGTCTAATATTAGCAAGATGCCTTTTGGCTGCATTCATGGAGCAAACAGTATCATGGGGGGTTGGAGTCATGTAAATGGGCCATGACAATAAGTTCCAAGGAGAGAAAAGACAATATGTGTCATGTGACAGTGACCAATTCCCTGTCTGAGTTTTCAGAGAAAGCTTTAGTGAGGGAGGCATATTTATGCTGAGAACCTGAAGGAACTAGGTATGCTCTTCAAACTTGACATTGTCCCAGCCATTCCAGCACCCAGCCCTGCCAGACCTCCCTCCAGCCTTCAGCATACACCCTCCCTCTGCTCCAATCACTCCAAGCATAATGCCATATCTTGCCCTTCTTCTCTTACATCTTTCTTTCTTCTCCCTTCCTAATCCTTGCTGCACAACCAGGGCCCTGTACCACAATTCCAAGGGAGGATTTAAATCTAATTAAACGATGCTGGCGTTGTGACTCCAAAAAGAGTTCCAGTTTGGAATGAGACCAGTTGAAGTATAAATCCTGACTCTGCCACTCAGCAGCTGTCTAATCTTCAGATTTCTCATCTACAGAATGAGGCCATCCCAGTCTTTCATGTGGAAATAAAGACACATATTCACTTGGAACGCACCAGGTAATCAACAAAGCTTATCAATGATCACATATTAAGGCGCTATTGACTGTTAGTAAGTAATCATTAATGGGTTCTTGAATACATTTTGAACCCATGGGACTATTTCTAATTGAAAGAACTCAGACAGCTAAAGAAAAGACATGTAGAAAACATTTTTAGCCAAGAGTCTCAGTGAGCTTCAGATTACATTTGAGAGCAATCTATCTATGAGCAAACTAAACCTTTAAGAAAAGTTCTGCCTGTCAGCAAACTAAAATTTTAGACAATTCCAAATTAGATATGAAATTAGATGAAAATGTTTAGCTAAAATATAAAAGTAGGTTTTTATTTTTTCACAAAAATGTTTCCATAGTATTTACAACTGTGGACTTAATGTTTGTGTCTTCTCAAGATTCCTATGTTGACCCAGGCAAGATGTCTCATGCCTGTAATCTAAACACTTTAGCAGAGGCAAGAGAATTACCTGAGTTCAGAGGCTCGAAACCAGCCTGGGCAACTTTGTGAGACTTCATCTGTACAATAAACCAAAAAGTTAGCCAGACCTGGTGGTACAGGCCTATTTTTCCAGCTACTTGAAAGACTGAGGCAGAAGGACCACCTGAGCCCAGCAGGTTGAGGTTGCAGTAGCCACGAATATAGCCACTGCACTCCAACCTAGACAACACAGTGAAAATCTAACAACAACAAAAAAAGTTTTATATGTTGAAACCTAATCACCAATGTGATAGTGTTAGAACATGAGGTCTTTTGGGAGATCATAGGTCATTAGGGTGGGGAGTCCCTCTTCATGATGGGATCAGTGGCATTATAAGAAAAGACAGGAGAGCTTTTCTGGCCCTTCCCTCATGTGAGAACACAGTGAGAAGGGGCCATTTATGAGCAAGAACCTGGCT
Organism: Tarsius wallacei; assembly: GCA_963574415.1. NCBI lineage: Eukaryota > Metazoa > Chordata > Mammalia > Primates > Tarsiidae > Tarsius > Tarsius wallacei. The sequence goes on along the minus strand of CAUYQG010204912.1, from coordinate 6,567 downwards.
CTCATCAGACACTGGAATCTGCGGGTGCCTTGATTCGGGGACTTTCCAGCCTTCAGAACTGTGAACAATAAATTTTGGTTGCATATAAGCCACCCAGTTTATGGTGTTTTGTTATAGTTACCCAAATGGACTAAGCCATTGCAAATTTCAGAATCTAAGAGGCCATTTTTGGACTTCGCAAGTGGGAAGAAATGCTCCTCTTCCTCTCTCATGTCTGTCCATCTGGCTCCTCTCTCTGGCCATGGCCAGAACAGAATGGAAGGGAGGCACGTCCATCCTCAGAAAGTCCTGAGGTGGGGACATGGCTAAAGGTATTCCCAGGTAACCAAGACATCATTGGGCAGTGCTGTCATTTGTGGCAGCTTAATAGGTAGTGATTTTAGAGAGGAAAATCTTCACTCATTTTTGTACGAATCTCCATACTCTTTTTTTTTCTTTTTTCTTGCTTGTGAAGAGACTGAAAGGAGAGCAAATTTTCCATGTAAATTATTTAACCTGGCATTTTTGTTGGGAACAACAATAAGTTAGTATTCATGAGCCTTATGTGCTCTGAGGAGATCTGCCTGCTCCTATCAGGATCCCCTAAAGTCAGTGATCCTGCAAGTCATCAAATTCCGGTGACTAGCAATAGCCCTTCCTTCCTTCACTGGAAATCAGTGAGCTTGGTTTTCCTTCCCATACTTCATCCTTCATCTTTAGTTACTAAAATGCCCTTTTGCTGTTGCCACACCGTGTTTCAACACCATCATGAGCTGATAAGGAAATCTCAAAATACACCATGTGCCTATTAACAAGAATCCCTTGTAGTCTAATTTTAAAAATAAATTAATTAAACAAAAAAAAAGCCATCAAAAAAGGACAGGTGTTCAGAGCCCACATATTTTAGCAAATAAATAGCAGTTTTAAAATAAGGCATTATGCGCAAGCCAACACCATGTGGCTGCCCTTATGTCGAGAAGGCACATGGGTGGGTTTCTTTTCTTTTCTTTCTTGTTTTTTGGTAACTCAATACTTTTATGTTAAAGACAGTTTAGAGTTCAAAGAAAAAATTTAAAATGTCTTCCTTCGTGGGCTCAACTGAAGCTTCTTAAACTTGTCAACCTTTAAAATTGTTATTCTTGGGGCATAAAATGAATCACAGTTAAATAAAATAATTATTTTCTATATGTTTTTCTAAAGAATTTATATATCTCATTATATAAATGTGAATGCAAATACATTTTCTGTAGACACATAACATTTCCAAAAGTATTTTTTTAAACGTTCACCTTTGTCTTGGGAGTGAAATGAGCTGGCTGAACCACACAATGGCTAGGCTTAGGAAGAGAGATCAAGCAGGATTTGAAATCCAAATATATGTTCTAAGTTAAGAGGGTGCACTGAGATGGGCAGGGGTGGAACAATGCAAGTAAGCAGCAGATAGGGAAACCAACACCTGAATGAAGAAAGAAAAGTCAAAACAAACAATGAGCCCATGTAAGTCTACAGATAGGGATATGGAGGCAAGAGTTCAGAATCGAAAAGAACACTTTTCAAAACAGCATACTGAGATAAAAAGGTGGAGAGTTCTTTTCTAGTCCCACAGAGGTCAGCATGCAAAGCTTGCATTCTTCACTCAACAGTAGGATGGCAAACATAAAGAAGTGATGATGCAAATGTGTGGTCATTCATGGTGCTATGACCAGCGACAGTGCCACATGCTTTCTAAAGGTGGCCCCTAATCTTGCCACCACTTCCAAGCACCTCTATAGTATCCTTATTGTATGGATGAACCCTTTTGACCCAATAAGTCTTTTTCCTAAATTTACCAAGAAGCAGAGCTAGAATGAGACCTTAGTTCTCTGGTCTCTGAGTCCATACTCTTTAAAAACAGTTGGAAATAAAATACATAAATAAAGACATTTTTAGTAATGATGACTAAGGGAATATACATATATAATTTATATGCTATATATATTATATATATGTATATATGGGTTTTCCAAGGATCATCACTTTGAACGGGAGAGACTGTATTTGAATGCATATGCTCTACGTGTTTGTTGAGCCAAGTATCTTGTCAATTTATGGCCACCCTTTTCAAATGTTTAAATATTTTCAATTGACATTTATAAAATATCATCAAGGGATAAATAAAGGTTTAGTGTATAGCAATATAGAATGTGACACAGGACTATAAATATGTAGCACAGCTAGAAGCCTCTGGGAACATGCTTGATATTAGACAGAACAGTGTGTTAATAAACAGAATCAGAATGTTGTCAAGCGGCAGAAAAGCAGAAGGCCATTATAAGGGAAGTGCTTGTAAAGTTTTCACACACTGCCATAGTTTTAAGGTAGCATTTAGTTACATACTATAGAGACTTCTATTTGTTAAATAACCCTGGGAATATGTACACAATTCTACTTGCCCTCATAGATGTTGACAAACCTGTGTCACCTCATGGAGACACAAAAGAGAGACTTTTCTTTTTATTCTTATAGATTTTATACATGCTTAGTTGGAATCTGAGAGGAAAGATGAAATATTGAAAAAAAAAAGATGTCGACAAAACCCCTTGGGAGCGAACATATTTCTATAGTTCATTATTCATACAGTGGAGGGGTTAGAGCTTCAGAGGATGAAGAAAGACCTGAAGTGGAAACCATAAGAAAAGCTTGGCAGGTGGGTGTGGCAGGTCTTTGTGAGGTATCCAAACATCGGTGTAGTCAAGTGAGGATGGTTCTGAATTCCATCCCTGTGGAAAATCATAGTGCTGGTGCTGGCTGCTCTGTAATCTCCAACTCTATTTCCCCAATATCTCCTTTTAAGAATGACATTGAGAGTGGTGAAGTACCTGCCCTGGGTCACCACACTGGGGAGAGAATGGGTTTAGAAGTGGAATTAGTTTCTGTCCTTATGCCATGTGCTCTTCACCCAGCCCCAGGGCCTTGGAAAAAACCTGCAGAGCTGCAACCAGAGCCAGCTCAGGGGCTAGGCCTCACCCCTCACTCTCTCAACATTGAAGGGATTGGGGGTTTCCTTCCTCCCTCTCTTGCTTCTTTCTCTTTCCTTTTTTCTTCCTTCCTTCCTTCCTTCCTTCCTTCCTTCCTTTCTTTCTTTCTTTCTTTCTTTCTTTCTTTCTTCTCTCTTTTTCTCTTTCTCTCACTCTCACTCTCTTTCTTTGGCTTGGAAGCAAAGCTGTTTAGGATTTTGTATAGAACTTTTGTGAGGTTTAAGGTATTTTCGCTATTTAAATTTATAATTATTTCTAATCTATAAAAATTTTCTAGAGAAGAATGTAAAGTATTAGATATAAATTGCTCTTAATTCCATAATACAGGGATAATGACTTCTCAGGGCATGTTGCTAAGCCTCTTCCCAGGGATTTTTCTAGGCATAGCTTTTATGAATTTTTTTACTGTACTTTATGCCATACTATTATTATCTTATGTTATTTGATGTTTCGTTGCCATTGTTTTACAGTGCAATTAAAATTATTTTAAAATGTTATTTTAACAGCCAAATAACATTTCAAAGTATGAATTTATACCAACTTATATAACATTCACTTATAGTTGACCATTGAATATTTTTCAGGTTTAGGACTATAATAAATAACAAACATGACAAGTGATAATGATAAGGGAAAGTCTCTCTGATTACAAGACATTTGAGCAGAACATAGGGAGAGAGAAGCAATGAGATACCTGCATGTCTCGGGGAAGATGTTTCTGACAAGAGAAGACAGAGATAACAGAAGCTCAGGAAGTCATGTTTGGATTTTCAGGATGAGCAGGGGTTCTGGAGATGCTGCAGCAGGTAAATGAGAGACAGACCAGAGGAAATGGGGTCACAGAGACAACAGGAAGACATCGCTGTGCTCTATTGTAATTGTTCTTAATCTTTATTCTGCTTGGCAGAGGAAGTCACTGGAGGCATTTGAATAAAGTGAAAATTCACACAACTTAGATTTTGAAAGACATGATGCCCCCATGTTCCTGCTTCCCAACTTTCATGCCCTGTGTCATCCCCTTTCACTTTGCACCAGGGTTAGCTATCTGAGCAGTAGACAGAAATGTGACAGCATTTACCTCTAAAATTACATTCTGGGGCTTAGCCTCCTCTCCTGAATTGACCCTTCCTCTGAGATCTCTCCTTCTGAGGGAAGCCAACAGTTATATCTGGAGGGCCCTTCAGCATCCCATTGGAGAAGAGATAGAAACTGAGCCCACAGCTCCACAGCCTGCAGGGAAATAGCCTGTCAACCACACAGGAGAAAGCTTGGAAGGGGTCCTCAGTCTCCAGATGCCAGCACCCCCAACAAGTTCCCTGGGAAAGGTCACTCAGGTCACTCCTCCGCCAAATGAGTACTAAGACTCAGAAACTGCAAGAGATAATCTATATATTTATTTTAAGTTTCTAAGCTTTGGATCAATTTTTGAACCCACCAATAAGAATTAATACAGTGTCTGTGCTTAAATTGTAAAGGACAGGGAACAGGAGATGGAGACAATTGTAGCAACACAAAGATTTTGAGAATGCTCATAATTATTTTAGGGAAAAATAAGAGATGAGAGGCCAGGAGGTAACTCTGAAAATAGAGAGAGGGTCAAATTTGGGGTAATTTTTCACATTGATCAAATGGGATTGGCTGCCTAGAGGTAGGACATGAGAAAAAGAAGAGACACAAAGGTGAGGTCAAGGTTTATGACTTGAACCACTGGGGATGGGGAGGTTTGGGGCATGTGAAGTTATTCGTAGGGTTGATGCTGGAAGTAGTTTGCAGCACTCATGAGACAGTCAGGTGGAGGTACCTAGTAAGCAACTGAATACAGGAGTATAGAAATCAGAGTAAAAGTTGGGGTTAGAAGTTCACATTTGGGAGTCATTATCATATAGATGGTATTTAGACCCATGAGACTGAATGAACTCACTTAGGGAATGAGGATAGAGAGAGAAAATGGAAGACCTGAGGACTGAGAACTGGGACACACCAATACTTAAAGACTAGGAAGAAAGATTTGTGGTCAATTATGACTGAGAAGAGGTGGCTTGTGAGGAAAGAGATGAAAACCTGGAGACCATGGTTTCACTGAAACTGGAAGAAAATACATGTTTTAAGGAGTTGATAATAATCAATTGCCAAAAGCTACTTACTCATCAACTGGGATACGGAGTTAAATTTGACCATGAGATTGGGAAACACAGAGGTCCCTGTGACTTGGATTAGAGATGTTTTAGTGGAGCAAGGTGTCTGATGGGAAGAAGCAGAGAGTCGAAGAGAAATGGGAGGCAGTAACAGGAAAACAGTTTTCAGACGTTTTGCTATAAAGGGTAGCTAAGACATAGTGCCATAGATGATGAGGTTCATGGAACCAAGGGAAAGATTCTTTAACCTGAAAAAAAACCTGCTGTTATGTATGCAATATATGAAGGCATTCTTGAAAGAATAAGTCACTGAATAGTTGAAGCATGGTGGGAATGCAAGAGTTTTGCTTTAAACAGAAACTAGAATGATCTTTCTATTTATTGGGGGAGAAGCAAAGAGGAGGTGATGGGAGCACAGAAAAGCCCTATTTTGATTGCCTAGAAATAAAAGAAGACTTATCATCTGAGAACAAGGAGCTGGAGGGAGGTCTAGGGGTGAAGACAATAGTAGGGTGTTAGGAGGGTGAGAGAGTGACTTGCCTAAGAAGATGTGACAGGGTAGCCTGGCATCAGAGCCAACGTAAGAGTAGTAATCACTCATGTGTGTTGACATTGGTCAGTCTCCTGCAGGTTTTTTCCAACCATGTTCAGCTGTCCAGTCACAGGCCAGGGTGGTGAAGGGAGGAAAGGAAGATAAGATGTGGACAAAGGACAGAGGGGAATGGTAGAATCAGTGTATTTTGAATTCTAGGGACAGAGGTAGCGAATGGAATTGAAAATTATTTGTGTCCAGACCCAATAGCCAGTAAACTAAAAATACAGGAAGTGAGGTTAATCATTTATGCACACTTTTTTTCTATGATAGTTTCTGTCTTTTTCTTTCTTTATTCCTAAATTGAGGCTACATAGTGTGCTAATCTCTATGGTATGCTACATATTATTCTTCTTAAAGCTTTCTATGTCTTATTTTCTGGAAAGCACATACTAATTAATTGTCTCTTGGGTTTTAATTTTAAAGAAAGAACTTTTAAATACTATACAATTAGATATTGACCTTTTTTAATGTGTATGTGTGTGTTTACTATTGTATTTGAGTTTTATTTTTTCATAAAGAGAATATAGTAATATTCATCTAATTTCTTTTGTATTTATTTTATTACTTCCTTTATAAGAAAAATGGAATCTAAAATGTGTATGTTTATACAAACTAATTTGTTTGTTTTCTAACTAACTTATTTTTTTGGCTCTTTAATATTTATCAAATGATAAATTCTGACTTTTTAAAATTTGCTAAGGCAGTCTGAGAGAAGTAGAACAACTTTTCCATGCCTTCCACCTGTCCTTTCTTTCCTCACTTCTTCTTGCTAGTAAATTTTGTTTTAAAACTCTGCTGACAGCTCTGAGAAGTTATTTCAGGATCCAGTCAAAGAACCCAC
>CAUYQG010204910.1:0-46223 GCA_963574415.1 Tarsius wallacei | reverse complement strand
TTTTTTAAAATAAAGTTTCATTCAAGACCAAGTTACCAACACTACATGGTAATTTAGGAATTGCTCTTGAAGGACTTGATACACATGACTGAGAACCCACAATAGACGCATTGCTTTACTGTTTTTCCTGAATCCCTTTAGTTTGTTACATTTTCCATTTGTTCCATCCCAGACAGATAAATCAGTCAAACAAGAAGCTTCAAGAAGCTCTAGTTCTTATTGTCAGAGGATGAAACTAACTGTGGCCTATTGGGTCCTTTGTCAGTTTTACTTTTACTGCTTAGTATATATCCCTGAGGGCCTGGAAAGAGTAAAGATTAGGCCATCAAAGCTAGATCTCAGCCAGCAGAATAACCCTACTGTCTATTTTCTATTTAGTTTGAGCAATAAAAGAAAACTGGATTCCAGTCTCTCTGAGTGCTCTGGCTTAACAATTCTTAGGCTTAAGGGAATGGTTTCTGCTTCTGTGCTTGCCCTGAATCTTGAGTTTCTCTGCCCTAACTACAAAATATCCTAATGTATAAGATTCTGCCTATCTACTTTATCCTCTTGACTTAAGCAAAAATGGTAACATTAAAAAGATAGATAATAAAATAAACACCTGCTATATTAGAAGACACTTGTCACACATATAACTGTGCTAGTGACCACAGACAAAATGCAAAAAAAAAAAAAAAAACGAACTTAAGAATGATAGCACATGTCCTTCTTGTTCCAGAGCTTTATTAAAAAATTAAATAAATTTGATTATTCCATTTTATATTTACTAATAAACTGTTCACTTTATATATTCTTTCTTCAGTCCTTTATAAGATTCAGTTATAATGCTAGCAACTGACTATAGGATTGGAATTCATAGTTCATAAGAGTTGAAAACTTAGCAAATTTTCTTTCCTTTACACCAAGTCTACAAACCTTAAAGTTTTGATCATAATTATATTATTTGTTCTTACATTCTTTCCTACACATCGTTTCTTACATTCTTGTCCTTTCCTACACATAGTTTCTTAAATTCTTATTTGCCTTTCTTTTCCAGACAGAACTACAAACACATACTCCAGAAAATAACCTCATGGAAGAGCCTGCCAAAATCGCTGTCAAAATTCCATATTACTTTGAAAGTTCAATGGCTTTGCTAGTTCCTCTGCTGGAGGCAATCTGAAATAGGTTTGCAATGAACAGTGTGTTGTAGTGAGTAGTGAAAACCATTTTGTTTTAGGCAAAAGGAAGTTAGCTCTGAATTGTTGAAAGACTCACTTACCAGACTCTCAATTTCTAGCAAACAGCATGCTGCAGGTCTACATAAAACACTTAGAATTCAATGTTTTGTCTTCAAACATATGTGCTGCAGTTAAATCCTACTGCTCCTTTCTAGTGTAGAATATTAGTGAGGGAAAAGTAACTTTCCTCAGGCATAGGGAAGGAAATAGAGTTGGTGGAAAGGAAACTTTCATAGGTAGAAAATTCTAAGAAATACTAAGTGTCAGAAGACATAAGAATTATGATATTTTATGTGGAGCAAATCTCTGAGGCATCCATTCAACTACTTCAATGTACATGTCTAGATTAAATTATCATCCTCAATGACCTATGGATTTCAACGTAGTCACATTGCAATAACCTAAACCAATTGGCTCAAATACAGAATTGTATGCTGTGGAATGTCTTACTCAAGCACTACTCACATGCAAATTGTTTTCTTCTAGAAATGTTTCCAACCTTTTCTGATAGAGTTCATATTTTTCTTCACTTATTACAATAATAATTTTTATTCGTGTTTATTAGAATTTTCATCATTTTATATATATATTTTTATCATTATTATTTTTAGGTTGCATTTGCATAAATTTTAAAAAGTCAATAGTTCTGCAATGCTTTCAAAATTAAAAACAGCAGTCATTTTACTACTTCTCCCCTTCCTGTATTTCTAGTCTCTCAAGGCAACCACTTATATTTTAGTGAAATGGTCTGAACATATCTTAATAATTGAAAATAACACTATTATGTAAATATTTATTGGCTCTGAGTTTTGAGTATTACCATTATCTTCCTAATATGGAAAATTAGAATTTAGTTACTACATGTTCTAACACATTAGCCACAAATGCTTTTTTTTTCTTGGACTCTACTATAACTATATTATAATTTTGGTTGTAATATTAATCCGTATTTTTAATATTTTGACAGAAAATTTTTATGTGCAATTGAATAATGTAGAATATTTTGATTACATTTCACTTCTTGCATACATTTTTCATTTTGGGGAGTTAATAGTTGCCTTTAAAAAAACTTAGCATACAGGCGCGGTGGCTCAGCCTATAATCCCAGCACTTTGGGAGGCCGAGGCGAGTGGATTGCCTAAGCCCGAGGGTTCTAGACCAGCCCGGGCAACTTGGTGAGACCTTGTCTCTACAATAAAAATTAAAAATAGCCAGGTGTGGTACTGCACGTCTGTAGTCTGGCTACTCGGAAGGCTGAGGCGGAAGGATTGCCGGAGGCCAGCAGGTCAATGCTATGGTGGCCATGAGCCTGCGTGCCACTGCACTCCAGCCTGCGCGAAGGAGTGAGACTCCAACTCAAAAAAAAAAAATTAGCCCTCTATGTGCTTCCTTTGCAAAGTTTGTCTCCTTTCAATATTCAAACATAGCTAATCTATCAATTTCGTTGTTTTCTTAGGGATATTTTCTTCATGCTTTGTTCCTGACCTAATCCAAATCAGTTGCTCTACCAGACTGAAGTACAAGTGTCTACCTGAAATCTCCTAACATGCTTCTCCTGGGGATTACTTGATCATTTTTTGGTGTTGGGACTATCATTCTGTTTTCTTTCTCTTCCTCTTTCTCCTTCTTTTGGTATAGCATATTTCCCAGGAATTTTTGGAAACAATGAGTAATATCTTTTAGGGAAGTTATAAGTCTGATTTTTTCCCTAACATTATATTTGAATGACAATTTTTATAGGAATACATTTCTAATTGGCAAATGTGAAGACATCGTTCCATTGTTTTCTGGTACTCAGTATCATTTATTGCTAAAAAATTTCAGTACTGTTCTCATTTCTAAACTTTTGCATCCTATTTCATTTTTCTCTCTGTAAGCTCTTAGAATCTTCTCTTTGTGCCTAACATTCTGTGTTTGATGATAATGCATGTATCTGATTTGGGTGTTCTCTACTCTGATGAATACTTGGGAGGTATGTCTATCTAGAAACTCATGTCTTTTCAGTTTTGAGCTTTCTCAATTTATTTATTTACTGGGTATCTTCTCTGTTTCCTTAGCTATTACTTTGTTTATTCTCTTACTCTTCAGATACTGTACCTTTTCAGACAGTCATCTAAATTTCCTGATTGCTATTTTATTTTTCAACTTGCATGTTTGTGCATATGTGTTCTAATTAGGGAAAACTTTCCACATTTCTATTTTTCAATGTTTTTATTTTCTATTTTATTTTGTTATCCTACCTTTAATTTCAAAAAGCAATTTTAATATCTAAATTTGTTTTATCAATAGAAACATGTTTTCCTTTATATGCATATATCCTCTGTAAGAGTATTTCTTATAATGTTTTGGTTTACTTTAATTAGGTTATTTTCTGCTTTCTGAATTACACATATCTTCTGAATATCTTATTTATCTATTTGTCTTATTTTCTGTCCTTCATGTTAGGAAACATCCTCTTATGGATAGGTCCTATAAAATGGGATAACCTCTTTGCATGAATCATTAATGTTTGTTACCTTGTTAATTAATGAACTTTCCTGTAATGTGAGGTGACTGGGCCATCATGAGTTTCTTTTGAGCTGGTTAATTTCTGCAGCATTTTTAGAATTAAATAGCAAAAAGAAACATATGGTGATCATACACTTTTCATTATGAAAATTATTTTGAAGTATGTCCAGCATCCCTAAGTCCCTTTAAAATCAAACTTTCCAGGAAATAAATGTCTAATCTTCCCCATGGGAACTTGGGATCTAACTTCTTCTACAAACTTTTTATAATACACTTGTCTTCAAGTTCTTATATTATTGCCTTTTCCTCATATATATTTCATACATCAAATGCCTGAGCCTCTTTGGTATTCCATGATGCATATAGTCTTGCTTTTAAGCTTCCTCCACTGCTGGCATAATTTTATATTTCCTCTGACTTCTCAGTCTGCTACTATTTAAGTATCTGATTTGCAAATTTCAAATTTGTTTTGCTAGCATCTCTTTTCTCACTATATCGGTCCTTGAATATTTTTCCTTTTATAGTTGTGATAAAATTATATTTGAAGAAATTATATGCTTTGCCATTTAAAAATGAGTTTTCATATCCATTCTAATGTGTAATCAGTAAAATGGTGAGGTTGTGTTAATTGGCTACTAGTTAGTTAGCATTTTGAAACCTGGCCTCAAGAAACTTATATTTCACTCACAGTAACATAGCTTATGCCTTAAAAAATACAGAATAGTACATGATGTATTAATGAGGTAAAGAACCCAATTGCAATTCAGGAAAGAGTAAAGTCAGTATAGACTAAATATTTAGAAAAAAAGAAGAAAATATGGACCTTGCACTATTTAAGAAATGGAACACATCTGTTCTTTAACAAATTGAAGTATAAATCAATAATTATGGTAAACATTGATAGAATGTTTATTCATGCCAGGAAAACGCTATAACTTTGCATAGACCATCTCATCTAATCCTTAACACAAATACATGGGCTAGTTACAATTATCTTTTTCTTCCACTTTTACAAATAAGACAACTATGACTTGAAGTATTTGACTTGCTTAATGTCAGGCAGGTAATCAACAGTTAAACCAAGATTCAAGTCAAAGGGTCTGACTTCAAAACTTGAGTACTTAAACAGTAGGTTACACGGTATTTGTAAGAAACAGCTTAAATTTAACAATGTATTAGAATTCTATGTAAGCATATCCAAGGATTGTTTTAGAAAGTCAAATATATAATTTTTAATTGTGACAGACAATGACAAGAAAATGGAGACTGGACTATAACATATCTTAATTAAAGAGAACAGTTAAATTTATCTCATGAAAAAGTATTGAGATTGGGGGAAAATCTGCAGAGTTATGCAGAAGGTAAGTAAATCAACAAAGCAATGAGCAGTCATGGGCTCCAGGAACTTAGACTTTTTGTAAGTGTAATCAGCAAATCATGAAATTAAAATGTCATATAAAGTTACTGATATTATTCCAGTAACAGTAAAATTTTTCAAAAGGAACACAACAAATGTAGAAACAACAACAACAATAACAGATCATAATAGAACTGAATTTATGGGTAGGTTTCATTTTTAATAAGATACTTCCCAAATATAAATGCTTAAGATTCTACCAAGATACAAGTTGTTACATTGTGCCCCCTTGAAATACAGTGATTTTATACAGTAAAAGCCTGATGCAACAAAACTTTTCAATATGGCATGGACTTATGACTGCTTCCATTTATTATTAATAAATAGCTACCATAGTGATAAATATCCTTCATTTATATTGACAAAATATCTTTTAGTCGCATTTATTAGGTATAGCTCTCTCCTATTTCATATATCCGTTTATTTAATTTTTAGCATACAAATTTTCAAGTGATTAGCAAGCTTTCTGTGTAAAAAGACTGGAAGCTTGGTGCAGTAGAAAGAGGAGAATTAAATCAGAAATCCAGGCTTCAGTTCCAACTCTGCCACCAGTGCTACGTGTGGTTGACTTCTCTGGTGGAGCTAAGTGTTCTTGCCCACTAACGAGGAAGGTCAGATAACATTTATATGTCTTTTCTGAACTACTGCATCATAAGTTCACAATAGAGTATCATGAATTTGAATCTCATAGCAATTTGCAAATTCATATGTCCCTTGTAGTATAGGCTCCAGCTATAAATCCTGCGATTTCTATTCTTTCCATGCGTTCTTGTCAGAAAGCAAGTCCATTCAAAAGCCAAATGGAAAAACAACATTGTTCCACATAATTTTCTGTTCCTAGGCCCTTTACAAAAAAATTCCAAACAGTGGATATACATCCCTAACACATTTAAAGTGATCGTTATATTTTTTGTCATGAATTTTGATTAGAAAGATGGTAATTTCTGGCATTTTGCATATATGGTATAAATATTGTTGTCACTGTTATTTTATTATGACTTTTTGTTTATAAAGTTAATTCATTACATTTGTAAAAAACAGTCACTATCAAAGCCATTTACCCTGCAGTTCTCATTAAATGACCAACCAAATAGGTTTACTTTTTGCCAGAAAAAATCTGTCTTAATTCGATTTTACTTTTTTATAATGACATTCATTTTTTAAAAATAATTGTGCTAATACAGGTCCATACCACCTCATTTCTGAATTCAAATTCTGAGATAGATGGACACAGATAGATGATAGATGATAGGTAGATGATAGATAGATAGATAGATAGATAGATAGATAGAGAGAGAGAGATGAATGAGAGACAAAGAGAAATAGAGGAAGAGATGATCAGGCCTAGAAAGATATGGCACAGCAGGCACTGTGATAAGCTTGTTACTGATTCTCAAGTATTTTCTTTTTAAGTCAAGTCATGTTGCCTTGCTGCCAATCTACCCTTCCTCAGGAGTTATGCATTGTTAAATTATCCTTTGGTGCCCAAGACTATGGATAGGACTGTGAGTAAGACTCTGGAAGGTTGATCAATTTGCCTTTCTATTGTAACCTGGAAAAAAAAAGGCGATTGTGCAAAGTATTGGGATGGGAAAGAAACTTCTGAAACTTCAGTAAATCTGAACTTCAGAATGTTTAATCAGATCAGTTTTAGACAGCAATACATTGCAAAGTTAAAGATCTGGAACACAATTCTTGTAAAACTATCAGTGTTGTATATTCTCTGGAAAGTCTTTGTGTCCCTCTGAAATGAGCATACCTAGGGTTGAAGACATCTTGTATAAAGTATGATTAATTCTTCATCCTAATAAAATTACTTTGCCTGTTGACAAGTCAGGGATTACAAAGTGAAGATAAATAAAAGAGTTTATTCAAGAAGCTTTTAATGCATCAACACAGTCTCTGTAGTCTATCAGACCAGAAGAAGGATATGCAGTATCTGTCTATAGTGATGCAATTCAGCTGAATTTGATTATCTACTTGAAGGAAACTGTCAACATCTCTGTGAAGCTAATTTGAAACGCCCATTTCCTTAAATGTCTTTAATTGGGTTGAGCCCCTCAGGGCATATTTTTATCAGACATCAAGTGCTTCATGGCTAATACCCTGTCCTGAAATTCTCAAAAATCTGTCTTTCTTATACTATCTGATGTCTTTTATGTTTCACAGCAGCAACTTAGAAGCCATGAGCACACATAAAACTAGCCACCACAAATGGCAATAACATTTCATTAATTTACATCTATCTTGATTTAAATTATTATGGAAAGATTTATATTCAGAACTGTGTGTGCGTGTGTGTGAACATGCATTTGTGCATGAATCTATGCGTATGAAAGAAAGAGAAAGGGACAGGGAAAGAGATAAAGGAGGGAAAGGCTTGAATGTTATATTTTGTTTTTTAATAAAAGTAAAAGCCATCTTATTATTGACTCATGGCTTCAGGGTTTTTACAGTGATTTCTAGAGCCCTGATCTGTTCACCCAAGTGGATACTCGCTTATTTCCTATATCTCTTTCTCTTTCATAAAGCGGTGGATAAAGACATAGAAGCATAATCATATATTTATAAACTATATACAGCCAGCTGTTTAGAAATATTAATAAACACTTTGAATAATAATAATTTAAACAGAATCTTTGATTATTTAAACTGGATATGTGCAGGCTAAGTCTGCTTGAAAGTTGGAATTCATTAATAACCATGTTAGTTGCATTAAGAAATAAAGGGTAGATATTCATCACAAGAGTATACCTATCAATAGAAATAGAGATTTTTTAATGCCACTGGAAACTTGAAAATTCAAGAAGATGAAAAGACACAAAAATATGAATTCAAAACTGAAAAACTAACATATAATTTTCTAGGTTCCACAATGAGTAGGAGGCAGATGCTCCCTGTAAACATATTTAGGTAGTATAGAAGAAAAGGATTATATAAACCAAATGTCCATGTGCACTGTGCCATAGGCCCTCAATCTGAAATGTATATTGATGATCGTGGTGAGGATTTTAAGTTGTATTTCCTTATTGTGCATGTCACAATATCTCATTGACACTTACATGTCAGATTTGGTTTTTATTCTAGAATCAGCATTATTGTTTCTAAGGTGCAGTATATAAATTATTTGTTTAATTCAAGGTATAAATTTCTACCATTTTTACTTATTCATTGATATTGTCAGTAATTCTACTACTGAATAATTTTGTGCTTAATAACACGCTAGTACAAAATGAGTTATCATTGCTTTGAAATAAACTGTTTTAGTGTTCTGAAAAGGTTCTTCATTTTAACAAAAGAAAAAAATCTCATAAATGTAAACTAGTCACAATACTCAGTGCTGTCATCTAATGCATGACTTCAGAATGTTGGATAAAGAACTGCCTGTCCCAACACTGAATACACATGCTCCCTGAAAGTCCCCTTACTTCTTATGGATATTTGTTCTCCATTTGGTTCTTAATTGTTTTACCTGTTAGATCAGTCTTCCTTATTAATGAGCTCTATACTGTCGTGAATTTTTTTAAAATCACATTTTGTTAGAATTATAGCTAAAATTTAAAAATAAGGTCTAAGTGAAATTACAGTGAGCTTTTCTTTGGTTAAAAAAAGTTTTGCAGTACATGCTATATTCCTGTCTCTGCATAGAATGGCTCTTCTTTTCTTTCTATTGTAATTGTGCTATATACTGATTAATTTATAGTTGCAAAGAATTCACACTCATATCCTACTTAGATAAAGACCTACTTCTGTCCATTCAGAAAAAGTTAAAAAAAAAAATACACGGAGCTCTAGAAAGGCATCCCATTTCAATTTGTTACTCGAAAACCCCATCTACGTTACATTGCAACATTCATGCCCCATCAATTATGCCAAGGCTAATAAGTGTATAGCCCAGAATGTGGCAGTTAGCATGTTGCTGTGATCATTTTCCTGGACTATTTCTTTGTTCTACTTTTTTTTTTCCAGGAGCTAAATACTTTTCAGAATAAACTATGCACAATTATAATAGCCACAGAATTCTCTTTACCTGTATGGAAGTTCATTGCAAGTAGCAGAAGGTGGGCTTCAAAGGGTACACAACAGGTTATACCATCCTGGCCTGTTTCTTATGGAGCCTGTGGAGGCAGTGATGCCCCAGGATGTTTGGGCATTGAGGAGGCGCACTTTCCAACATGATTCTTTCATAGCAATACTCTATTTCAGCCCTGATCTCTGAGGATCCAGAATTCTTTCCCAGGTGAGCCCAAGTTTACTTGGGTGGACTGGATTGCAAAGGAGCACTAACTCCCTTCATAGTTCTACTTGAGAACTTACTAAACCCTATTTTGGAGGGGGAAGGATTGTTGAAAGGTGGATCCTCGTTTCCTCTTTATAACCAAGGAAATATTAATATCTTCTCAACTTAAAGATTTATTTCTCATTGTAGATGATACTGGGTAATGCAAACTCAGTATTTCTTGTCTTCCAGGAGCTAATATGCTGACCAGTAGGATGCAATTTAAACCAAACTAACCAACAAACAAATAAATCAACAGAAATGCATTGAGCAAACAATAATAGCAAGTATCAGGGCTTTCTAAAATGTTTAATTTCTAAAATATGGTTTGATTACCGAAATATTAACATTCCAAAAATATTTAAAAGGTTTATTCCTGAAATTTTTTGTGATTATAACAAAATAGCAATTGAGTGCATTTATTCATGGAGTAAATGGTGTGGGGAAAACTGGCTGACCACATGCAGAAGATTGAAACAGGACCCCTACCTATCACCATACATAAAAATTAACTCTAAATGGATCAGAGACCTAAATGTAAACCTCAAACTACAAGAACCTTAGAAAATGCCAGAGACACTCTTATGGAAGTTGGAACTGGCAACCAATCCCTGATCAAAACCCAAATTGCCCATGCCATAAGCGATAAGATAGACAAGTGGGACCTCATTAAACTGACAATCTTCTGCAAAGCCAAAGACACCATCAAGAGAGCAGGGAGACAGCCCACAGACTGGGAAAAAATATTTGCCAACTTCATGTCTGATAAAGGCCTAACATCAAGGATCTACAAGGAACTCAAATGTGCTAAAAGAAAAAAAAAAAAAACAGCCCCATTACAAAGTGGGTAAAAGATATGAATAGACACTTCTCAAAAGAAGACATATGAGCAGCCAACAGACACATGAAAAAATGTTCAGCCTCACTAGTCATCAAGGAGATGCAAATTAAAATTACACTGAGATACCACCTAACTCCAGTCAGAATGGCCACCATCAATAACTCAAAAAATAACAGATGCTGGAGAGGATGTGGTGAAAAGGGAACATTTCTATACTGTTGGTGGTAGTGTAAACCAGCACAGCGTCTGTGGAAATTAGTGTGGCAATTCCTAAAAGTTCTAAAAATTGACCTTCCATATGACCCTTAAATTCCTCTACTGGGAATATACCTGAAAGAACTCAAATCACTCTATAAAAAGACACCTGCATACGTATATTTGTCGCAGCATTGTTCACAATAGCAAGAACATGGAGCCAACCACACTGCCCATCAAAAGAAGACTGGATAAAAAAAAAATGTACTACATATACACAATATAATATTATGCAGACATAAAGAAGAACAAAATCATGAACCTCTCAGCAACCTGGATAGAATTAGAGGTTATTTATTTATTTATTTATTGAGTTGGAATCTCACTCTGTCGCCCAGACTGGAGTGCAGTGGCCACTCCTGGCCCCTGCAGCCTCAACCTGCTGGGCTCCGGCGATCCTTCTGCCTCAGCCTTCCAAGTAGCCGTAATTACAGGCATGTGCTACCATGCCCGGCTGATTTTTTTATTTATTGTAGAGATGAGGTCTCGCCAAGTTGGCCAGGCTGGTCTTGAACCCACGGACTCAGGCAATCCACTTACCTCAGGGAATTAGAGTTTATAATACTGAGCGATCTTTCACAGAAACAAAGAGCTGAGCATCACATGTTCTCATTCATAAGTGGACCTTGAACAACTACCATAATACTATAAGAAAAGGATTGACAGTGGCGGGAAACTGCAGGGTGGTGGGGAGATAGGATTGACAGTAGTTGATATCTGCCTGGGGAAGGGGGGACACACCTCATCAACAATGAATATTTGTATACCTAACCCTGAATTGTACCCCACAATTTTAAAATAAAAATTAAATAAATATATATAAAAATTAAAAATAATTTAATTTCTAAAATATAGTTTGATTACCACAGTATTAGCATTCCAAAAATATTTAAAACGTTTATTCCTGAACTTTTTTTTGTGATTATACCAAAATTGAGTGCATTTATTTGTGGAGTAAACATTTAAAATAACTAAAATGTTTTGCAAATATCTAATGCTCAGTAAACAGTAGTATAGTCATAGAAGAAATATGTAGTTCTTTAGTGAGAATTCTAAATTGACAGATATGAAATTGCATATTCTTATTTTACGATCACCTTCTTTTTCAAGGATAAGATATAATTTCTTTGCCTAAAGTACTGAAGAGTGCATGTACACGGAAAAGTGGGGGGTAGAAGCAAAAGGGTCCACGGTAAAAAGCAGAAACATAATCTCAAGCCAACTGACAAAAGTTAGTTTGGCTTTAATATTGCTATGATCATGTTTATTGAAGCATAAGTTATTTTTATACAGTTGGAAAAATTTATCAAGAAAACAAATCAAATAAGTTTGCATAATCAGTGTAGAAAGAAAAAATGCATTTTTTATTGATGGAAATTAGAAATTAGAAAAAAATCACCGTCTAAGTTGTGCTGTATCATTGCCAAGAATGGACTTACATTTAATGAAAAAAATAACTAACATTCATGGCCCATTTGGTCATTTATGATTGAAAAGTGACAAAGAAAAAAAAATAGGCTGGTTTTAGTTTTTATTCAATAGTCAGGTAGAAAAGGCCGTTCCAATATCTAATTCTATTTTTACTTCTATTACTCATTTAAATTCAATTAATTAAGATTTATTGACTATCTGCCTGTATATCCAATTCTGTTAGCATTTAAAAAGGATAGAGGAAAGTTCTAATCTTGGTTTTATATTCATATCATGCTTTATTAATTTTATTATTTAAATTTTCTTAATGTTAACTTTTCTAAAAACAAATTTAATACCTTCTTTGAGTGCAGTTGATGTCAGATACCAGACATTGTAAGAGTACATATGTTCCCTGAATGGGTTTACTTTTTGACAATGCAGGCAGTTCTGAATCTCTATGAATGGTTTACTATAACTCTCCCTAATATAGCACAGTGAATACAGAATAATTTAACGGGAATTGATAAAAATAAACAACTAAAATATATTAGGTTGAAGTCAAATTAGTCTTTGTCTTCATGAATCCTAAGTATGGTTTAAGTTCAACTGAGTCCTTTGAGTTCTACCTTCAAAATAGTTTTTTCTGCCTAATGAAATAATAAAAATAAAACAAACAAAAAAACACCCATTTGCATAATTTGCATATGTGTTAGTCAGGGTTCTCTATAGAAAGCCAACAGGATGGAGAGTGAGAGAGAGAGCGAGCATGTAAGCTTGGCTCATGATTGCAGAGGTCCATCAAGTACACAGCTTGGTCAGGAGGCTGAAAGTCTGGAGATGCAGGAAAGGGTTGCCATTCAAATCTAAAGGAAGTTTCCTAGAGAACCAGGAAGAGCCAATGTTGCAGATAAAATATTAATGCAGTCTACTAGGGAATTCCCTCTTGCTTATAGGAAGTCCGCCTTTTATTCTAATCAGGCCTTTGACTAAATGAGGCCCACATTATGGAGGGCAATCTGCTTTACTTGAAATCTACCATCTCAAATGCAAATCCTATCCAAAAACACCTTCATAAAAACACCCAGAATAATATTTGATCAAATATCTGAGTACCATGTTCCAGACAAGTTTACACATAAAATTAACTATTATAGTGTATTACCCAGTGACTTATACATTTAATAGTTTAATATGTTTTTAACTTTTTACCACTGCTATTTATTTTTAAAATAATATTTAATATCACTAAAATTAAATGTTTAATCCAGTTCCCTATGCCATAAACAAAGCTATAAATAATATATGTAAATAAAATGTTTTCTGTAGCTTATTATGTTCTGAAACTAAAGCCTTCCCTAGTCTATAAAAATAGGAGACAATTTTTTTTTTAAAGTAGTAAAGGCATAGTGTATCAAGGTTAGACTTTCTCCATGATTAAATCAATTTTATGTGAATTAAACAGGAATTAACTGGAGTACTTCAGATAATGTTGGAAAGAAGAGGTAGGGTGATTCCTCTTTGCAGGAAACAAGTATAAAACTTGATAACATTGCCAATAGTAACTATTTAGAAGCACTGGAAATTAACCAGAATCCAACAAAAAATGGAAAAGCATTTGCTTTTTAAAAATCTCTAAATGATTAGGAAAATACAGGCTGAATCTGTTGCTGTTCTTGCCTTGAACTATTCCAGCTGCCTTTCTGCCCCACTCCCTGTTTGTTGAAATTACAGCTTTATTTCTTTGGGCATATGATAAACCCAGCAGCTTTATTGGTACAAGTGGCAGACATGATTTGGGGAGGGACCAGGGGACGAACCCATAACTTTGCCAACTAAATTAGTAGACTCCAGGTTGAAAGAGTTGGAGAAATACAACAGATGTGCTAGCTCAAGATCATAAGTTCTAGTCGTGGTAGAAAATAGACAAAGCAGGAATTTAATGGTTAGAGCTTGGAAGTTGCAGATTCATGGACTAATTGAAAGAAGCTCTAAATACATATCTAGATAACTAACAAACTATACATTCATGGGCATGACCTGAAAGAGTAAAGCAAAAATCTAAAATCCAAGGGAAACTAAAAACTTTTGGGATAATTTTACTACATTACACTATGCTTATACAACTAACTCCATAGATGGCAGAAGTCTCATGGACTAAAGCTATCTAAAAACAAATTCATTAAAAACCATTGCCTACCCACAAATGTATACAACACAGAAAAGCTATCCTAAGGAGACAAGCTAAACTACTTTAAAAATGCATCTATTTAATATGTATGTGGTAGACACAGTTTATGCACAGCAAGTTAATAAAAACAATAATGACTTCCAGAAACATAAAACAGAATCCAGAATTGCTATGTTACCGAAAATGTTCAATTTTAATTAAAAAACTATTAAATATGAAAATAAATAGGAAAATGTGACAATATAATAGCAAAATAGCTATAGTAGTCAATACAAACTAATTTTAAGTGGGTCCAGATATTGGATTTATTTGATAATAGTTTCAATGCTGCTAATATAAATACATTTAAAATTTTAAAAATAAATAAATATTCAAAGAATTAAAAGGAAGCATGCAAACAATGAGCAACAAATAAGGATTCTCAACAGAGAAACAATTATAAAAAAGAAGCAAGAGAGAAAGTTACAGGTGAGAGATACAATAACTGAAATGAAAATATTTACCAGATGCATTCCTGAACAGATTTGAAATGGCAAAACAAAAAAAATAATGGTTGATAGAACAGGTAGACAGAAAATTAGTAAGGATTCGAAAACCTTAAGCATTTTATTTAAAAAAAATTGAAATAAATTAACAAAAGTAGTGTAGAATCTGAAAAATGAAACTTATAAAACACTGCTGAGAGAAATTAAAGAAGGCTTAAATGAATAGAGAGATATACTATGTCCATGGACTAGAAGACATATATTTAAGATGACAATTCACCCTAACCCTAACCTACAAGTTTAGTAAAATTTTTATCAATGTCTCAACAGGTTTTTGAGGTGGATCAACTGATCCTAAGATTTATAAGCTCAAATAATTGTTGCTATGTATTTTTCTGTTGCATCAAAATAATTTTAGATTTACTGAAGACTTCCAAAGATTGTACAAAGCTCACATATTCACAAGCCCTTACTTTCCCAAAAGTTTGCAACTTGCATAAGAATGGTAATTTCACCAAAATGTAAAATTTAACAGTGGCTCACTGTAATTGCCTGAAGTATTCATTGTATGCATACTGCTCCAGTTTTTTTATTGGTGTTCTTTTTTTTTCTTTTTAGCCTTATAGTATTCAGATATTTCTGCATTGCCTTTTTGTCTCATTGCCTTTAACAAAGATATGTTTTACATTTTAATTCAGTTAGATTTATTTTTCACCATCTGCTTTCTATCTTTAGTTCCTACATCCTCATTTAAAAAATACATACAGTAAAGATTACTCTTTATGTTCTACAGTTTGATATGTTTTGCCAAATGCATAGAGTAACGTACCTGCCACCACAGTATTATACAGAACAATTTTTCACCTCCAATAATTTATTTAAGTAGCTCCTTTATGATCAATTTTTCCTCCATCTCCAAATCTGTGACAACTACAGGTCATTTTTCTGTTCCAAAAATCTAGCCTTTTCCAGAATATCATATAAATTCAATCATAAAATATGCTGCCTTTTGAGTCTCATTTATTTTCCTTAGCAAGTGCATTTAAGGCTTATCTTTGTGTAAATCAATAGTTCATTTCATGGTAAAGATGCACCATAATTTTGTATTAACCCATTCACATGTGGAAGTACATATGAGTTATTTCTAAATGTTGGAATTTATGAATAAAGTTGATTTAAATATTTGCATATAGGTTTTTATAGTCACATAAGTTTTAAATGAACTTGGGTAATAACTAATAGTATGATTACTAGATAATATTGTAAAAGTATATTTAACTTTATGAAAAAATATCAAATTAGTTTTCTAAAGTCACCATTTTCACAAGCAATGAAAATAGCCTTCTTTCTCTGTATGCTTGGCCACAATTGATATTCCTACTTAATTTTTTCTTAGCATTCTAAGAGTTATTTAGAGGTTTTTTAGTGTGATTTTAAAATGTATATTCTTAATGAATAATAATTTTGAACATCTTTTATATACTTATTTGGCCATCTAAGTGTCTCCTTGATAAAGTACCTATTCAAAGATTTTGTTCATTTTCTAATTAGGTTTTTTTTTTGGTGGAGTTATAGTAATCATTTTTATATTTTAGATATAATTTCATATCCTATATGTAATATATGAATATTTGCCCCAAACTTTGGCTTGCCTTTCAATACTTTAAAATATCACAGATTGGGCACAGTGGCTCAAGCTTATAATCCCAGCACTTTGATGAAGGGATTGCCTGAACTCACAGGTTCGAGAACAGCCTGGGCAACATGGTGAGCCCTCATCTCTACAATAAGTTAAAAAAATTAGCTGGGCAAGGTAGCATGCGCCTGTAGTTCCAGTTACTTGGAAGGCTGAGACAGAAGGATCACCCGGACCAAGCAGGTCAATGCTGGGGTGGCCGGGAGCATGCCACTGCACTCCAGCCTGGACAATGGAGTGAGACTCCAACTAAAAAAAAAAAAATCACACAAAAAAATAAATTTTAAGTGTGATAATGCCCAGATTATCAATTATTTTTTTTCTTTCCTTTTACAGATCATGTTTTTGGTGTCACATATAAAATCTCATTGAGAAAGTTAAGATCATCAGCTTTCCTATTCTTTTCTGGAAATTGTATAATTTTGCATTTTATATTTAGGTTTATAATTCATTGTAAGTTAAATTTTTGGATGAGATGAGAGGTATGTGTCAAAGTTTATATTGACATGTTGTGTAATTGTTCCAACATCATTTGTTGAAAAGGCCATGATTTCTGCAACATTGACAAAAATCTGTTGACTATATTTATGAGGATCTGTTATTGATCAGTATGTCTTTCCTTGGCCAATGTGAAACTATCTTAATTAGTATAATTTTTTTTTAGTAATGGTTGCAATATTTTACCGTAGTTTTGCCAAATTTGTTTTGGTTTTATAAATAAAATAATAATGAAAATAAAATTTCCATCGCTCTCCAAATAATATATTCTTTCACATGTAGTTAAGTACCCAAAATAGTGTGTTTCCAACCTTCCTACCATCCTTTTTGTTATTGTTTTCAGGTATTTTGTATAAATTCTATAATTATACAATAAATTAATATATTTTGCCTTTAATACTCAGTCATATTTTAGAGCAAATAAAAATAACAAAAATATTTTATTTTTTTAAAATGATTTCATTTCCAACACTGTTCATTTTTTTTACATAGACCCAAGTTGCTGACCTATATCACATACCTCAGTATGAAAATTTTTCCTTCTTATATTTTGCAAATTAGCTCTGCTGGCAACAAATCTTGATTTTTGTTCACCTGAAAAAGCCTCCATTTCTCTTACCTTTTTGTTGAGATTTTTTTCTGGGTATATAATTCTGGGATAACAGCGTTTCTTTTTTTTTAACAAACATTTTAAATATATCAATCTATTGTCTTCTTGACTGTGCAGTTTCTAATGAGAAGTTTGATATAAATCTTATCCTTGATTACTTTGTAGGTCTTTTTTTCTCACTATCTCAAGATTTTTTTTTGTCTTGCCATTTCCAGAAATTTGACTATAATAGGCATTCAAATAAGGCTTTTTGATAATATTATATATTTTTAAGTATTCTGTTTGGTTTTATGTAAGCTACTTGTACTGTAAGTCACTATGTTTTTTTGTGTGGTTTTTTTTAGTCATTAATTTTGAAAATTTCTTAGCCATTGCTTAATTAAGCATTTCTTCTACCTCATTCCCTTTTTTTTCTTGTGAGACTATAATTATGTGTCTATTAGATCATTTGATATTGTTTTCCAAGTGTTGAATGGTCTACTCTGTTTTTATTTTTGCTTCAGTTTGGATAATTTCTACTGACCCATTGTTGTGGGAAAACACTGTGACACTGAGGCTATCTTAGAAAGTAGTGTTTCATTAGTACTGGCAGGGCTCAGTGGGCTAATTCTCCATGGCTGAACAACCCAGAGAAAAAGGAGAGGAGTTTTATGTGTTCGTTTAGGTAAGGGAGGGGAGTCGGTTGTATAGCTATACATTTTTCTTTGGAATTTGCAAGGTGGTATCTAGCAAAACCAGATTTTCAAAGGGCAAGTTGTCTCCAGGGAAATATGACAAGCAGGGTTTGTAAGCCAATAACTTCATAAAGAGAGGATGTGAGGATAAGGTTGTGAATCGATTACAATCTTGCATTTCCAGGAAAGTGTCTTGTGGCTACTTGATTTTCTCATGTCCTATGTCTAGCAGGTTTGAAGCTTGCAGGTTGATTTTTAAAAAGGAATAATTTTAACTGTTTTTAGCCCCTCTCTGCCACATTCCCCCCTTTGATGTTCAACCCTTCATAGGTTAAAGAGCATCATCTTCAATTCGGTGTATTAACATGTTGTGGGCCACAGTTTTTCATTTAACAACTGTTTCCACAAGCTTAGAGATGGAGTTCATAATTACTGGGGCTATTCAAGGGAGGATAAGACAGGATGCCAACAATAGGATTACAGATCCAATAATGTGCTTAAATTCTCCCAGACCCGAGAACATGTTTTCAAACCAATTGCCAATTTTTATGCCATGGCATTTTTGTACTGGAAGATTGGCAAGCTTTTTAATATAAGAAAGAACAGAAATGCTAGTGAGACTTTTTCCCAACATGTCCAATTTGTAGGGGTTGATTCTGTCAGTCCTATAGCAAATAAAGTCAGTCCTATAGCAAATAAAATGACAAACAGTATAGCAATTGGCAAATACAAAGGCTGACAAAGTGAAACAATGGCTTATCAGTTTGGGTAATTTCTACTGACCTATTTTTGTGGAAAAACAGAGAGGATTCATTGAGTCCTCAAGCTTCTGCATGTGTAGATCAGCCAGCATCTGGTGTGTGGCTGAAACAAGGCTGATGGATCCTCGAACTTCTGTCATGCGTAGACTAGCCAGCCCCAGAGTGGCTAGAGTAGAGCTTGGGGAATCCGTTTTGGGTATTCCATAGGCCTCGGTGACTTTCCGGAGGGTCAGTTTAAGGGGAGTGGACAGATTTGTGGTGGACTCCCAGTCTTGGGAGGCAAGCTTAACTCTGCTGTAATGGATCCAGGAAATTATTTTAGCTACTTTGACTTAAGTTGGGGTAGACAAAAGGACAGTAAATGGGCCCCTCCGGAAGGGTTTTAGAGGCTGTACATTCCATTCTTTTACCCATACCATATCACTTGGTTTAAAAGAATGGGCATCAGTAGTTAAACTAATTGGTAGCTGTTCTCTGACTTGATAATGGATGGCATTTAAGATTGAACCTAAGGCTTGTATTTGTTGTTTTAGAGTAAGACTTTTTAATTCCTTTAAGTCTCCCTGTATGCCCTTAACAAGAAGGGGTGTCCACCTATAAAGGATTTCAAAAGTGAGAAACCTGTTTGTTTTGTGGGGCGACTCCCTTACCCTTAGAAGGCTATTGGCAGAAGCTGGACCCAGCCTAAATGAGTTTCTTGGCATAACTTACTTAGCTGCGATTTTAAAGTCTGGTTCATTCACTCTACCAATCCTTAACTTTGTGGCCTATAGGCTGTATAGAGCTTCTATTTGATTTGCAGTCCTCTTGTCATTAACTGTACTACCTCGGCTACAAATGCTGGTCCATTGTCCGGTCCTATAGTGATTGGGAGTCCAAACCGAGGAATGATTTCTTTTAATAGGGGTTGGGCCACTTTGGTGGCTTTCTCTGTCCTTGTGGGGAAGGCCTCAACCCTACCCGAGAAAGTACACACAAAAACAAGAAGATATCTGTAACCTCAGCAGCGTGGGAGTTCTGTAAACAAGGCGGCCAGGCCTGAGCCACAGAATCTAGCTGTTTGAATAAATATGCCACAGGTCTATGCCATGACCCTAGCATTTGAGTCAAGACCCCTACTGCAGTGCCAATACATTCATGCACATATAAAAAGAAAGGCTTAGTCACATCTGGAAGTCCCAGACCAGGTACATTGGTGAGAGCCTGTTTAATTTGTTCAAAGGCCTGTTGCTGAGCCTTTTCCCATAGCAGAGGCTCCTGTTCACTCCCCTTTGTGGCTTCATAGAAGGACTTGTAACTTGTCCGTGATTTGTCCGAATCTACCACTCGTGATATCTTTTTCTCCTCAGGCTGTGTTTTTTCTTGCTTTTTTGTAATGTTTTATAAGTTTTTGTCTAAAAGCTGGACATGTTGTGTAAGACAGTAGACAATGAGATTAATATTTTAGTTTTATACTTAAATGTGAACATGACTTTCATTCCAAAATGTCACTAATGTGGAGTTGTATATTAATGAAGATAAAGTTGGGGATTGTAGTTTGTTGTTACTATGGTTTCTTTCAATTTACAACAACCTTCAAATTTCTGTACTGATAGTTTTGACATAGAATGTGGGTTCATTTGCCTGAAGGTTTTCTTCAATATCTGCTCTTCTGAAAGACTTTGTATTTTACAACAGTATTCTACTGTTAAACTAAGATTTTTAACCTGGAGGTGAGTGAGTGGAGTCTGCAAATGGCATCTCTGGTTTTCTAAATTGGCCTGTATCCTAGGCAGGCTCCATTTTCTTGTGTCTCAGGGTTATGATCTTCTGGAATGTGCCATTCCATCTTCTAGCTGTGTCATCAAAACTAGCATATATCCCTGTCCCCTTACATGGGTAATACTATTCTCCTTCCTTCCCTCAACTGCAATATATTTCCCACAGAGCCTAAACAGTGATATTTTTGCTGTTTCCCTCTGTGTAGATTAAGTATTTTTCCCAAAAAAGAAGTAACAAAGATGAGTTGAGTTGAGTTTCAGCAGTTACTGTTGTTTCTTCTCCCCTAGTCAACTCCACAGAAAAATTTTCCCAAATTCTACCCAATCTCTCATGTGAATGGCTTCAGAGAATCCTGGAGAAAAAGCTCAAAAAGGGGACGAAACCTGCCTATATCTACATCACCAGGGTCTTTACACTCATACTTTCTCACATTCGCACTTTAGCAATTTATTAAAATGTATTAGCTATTTCTTCTTACTGGCTTATATGACATACTATGGTGTCTGCTCTAGGTAAGCACATCCTTAGGTCCTGCTTCTCCATGCAGGCATTAATCTCCCCTCATATTTCAGGTTACTTGATTGTCCCCTGATCTCAGTTCACTGATGGGTTCATGAAAAATCATTAATTTTATTTATTTGTTGTTTGCATAGCTCTTTCTTTGTTGTAAAATTTAAAGTAAGTTTCAGTTCTCTACATCTCTTAACTAAAACTGTTTGGTTCCTAGTTCTTAATAGAAACAACATGATTATGTTTAGACTGGGTATTCAGTTGTCTTTATAGTCACTATTTGTTTTTAGGCTAAAACTAGTTACGAAACTAAAAATATTGAAAGATTGATTAAGAGTTTGCATTTAAAAAATATTTTTAATCATTTGAATTAGGCAGTTAAAATCAATCATTTTGCCAAAACTTAGTCTTTTAACATTTGCATTACAACTAAAATTTTCTAATATTCTCATTAATATTGTTCCCCTGCACATGAAGTAAATTTGGTCTGGGAGGATGAAGAGAAGAAGCTTGGGGGAGAAAAGATAAAAGGAATTCCCAAGTGTGAGAACAAAAATACCAAAAAGAGATAAATATAGTTACAAAATAGTAATTCCTTTTTTTTTTTTTTTTTTTTTTTGCGTGAGATCTCACTGTGTTTCTCAGACTGGCATTAAACTCCTGGCTATCCTTTCACCTCAGCTTCCCAAAGTGCTGAGATTACAGGCATGATCCATCATGCCCAGCCTCCAAACCAGTGATTTTTTAAATCTTAAATGACCTCTTAAATTTGTATTCTGCTTAAAAATGTTCCCAACATTGACCTACAAATTCATTTTTGTCCATAGTAAAGATATATATCTGCTGTCTCCAAAGTGACAAGAAGCCAGTAAGAATTACTGCCAACTTTCCTTTCTCTGCTATTTCTGAAAAAGACTTTTTTTTATCACAGTAGAAAAAAAAAGTTAGCATCTTGCTAACACAACTTTCTCCCAACAAAATCAGTTTATTCCAAGAAAGGAGCTGGATTAGTAAAGAAGAATATAGGGTAATTTTTCAGAAAAATATTATAGAGAATTTAGGATTATTGTGCTTTTTATAAAATTATTAAAGAATTCCATTATTTATATGCATAACTAGTTTATTTGAATAAAAGTACTGGCTTGAACAGTTTTGTTTTTTTTTTTGAGTTGGAGTCTCACTCTGTCACCCAGACTGGAGTGCAGCGGTTGCTCCTGGCCACCGCAGCCTCGACCTTCTGGGCTCCAGCGATCCTTCCGCCTCAGACTTCCAAGTAGCTGGAACTACAGGTGCGTGGTACCACGCCTGGCTAATTTTGATTTATTTTAGAGATGAGGTCTTGCCAAGTTGCCCAGGCAGGTCTCGAACCCGCGGGCTCAGGCAATTCACTCACCTCAGCCTCCCAAAGGCGCAGGATTACAGGCTGAGCCACCGAGTCCGACTGAACAGTTTTTTAAAGAATCTGACTTTCTCTGCCTCCAAGGCTGTGTCCTAATTTTGCACAAAGCCAATTTTTAAATTGGACTATTATAATCTAGCTCCATAGACTTATATATCTACCAATCTTATACTCCTTTATGTATTAGCTTTCCATGAAAAATAAGTTTCAAAGGTGAAGCTAAGACTTAGAAATATATATTTTAAAATATGTATTTTAATACATATTTATTTTATGACAATACTCTTAATTACTTTACCATAGCTCCCAATTATACTCTTTTCGTCAGTTCAAAGTAGTACAATATTGGTGCTAGATGTTATTATAAACAAAATTGTAAAACCCAAAGAAATGCTGCTTTTTCTTGTAGAAATTTTATTATGTCATTTTACCATGACTAGATAAAGAAAACATAATCAATAGAAAGTAATACAATCTATCACAACCTCTATTTACAATTAACCAAAAGTTATTGATGATGTTGCTATTGCTAATATCATCATCTTCATCATTATATTAGGCTCAAATTATTTGGCCAATCTTTTTCTAAAATAGATTGGTGATTATCCTTTTATGAATCCCAATTTCTCCAGAAACTCCTAGAAATAGGGTTAGAAATTTTACAGTTGTAAAAATTAAATCCAACTCTAAATTTCTATCTCTAAATGAATAAATTTGCTTTTGGCAACTTTTTGCTATTATGTTTCTGTTTGAATCAGGTTAAGCCGAAAACTAATTCGGCCCTTTCCTTTTTTACACAGCTGCAATGGCACACATATACTCACACACTTATTTAAAAATGTAAGACAACATACAAGACATTTATTATGTATGTACTAGAAAATTTGATACAATAGAGAAAATTTAGTTTTTAAAAAACGCAAACGTTAATAATTACATATTAATCATCGTCCTGTCTATTAACACCAGGCCATCCTTTAGAATATTGTAAATTTGCTGGACCATTTCTCTTTTTCCACTCTGCCCATTTTTTCAGATGTGGAAGAACAATTACTATAACCCAAGTATAAACTCTACCATTTCCTTTTGAGGTATAAAATTACCCTTCCGTTCTCTTCCTTTCTCATCTCAACTCTACTCTGTTTTCCCATTTAAACTTGATCAGAATTATTTACTCATATAAATTTTTTTTCTGAAAAGCAATCCCGATGTCAATTTTTAATATATAGTAGAATATACATTTTCTTAAACATACAAGATTTAAGTTTTTCTAGTTTTTTTAAGCACAGATAAATTATACATGTAGTTATCAAGTTCCCTTTCCATAATTTTAAAAGCATTGCATCTATGAATTTAAAAAACAAGGAAATTCTTCCTTTTCCCTTTGTAAATCATTATTGAGGTCTTTCTTAAAAGAAATAATTCTAACACGTTTTAAATTAGACTGTCTGACAGAATTAATTATCATGAGATTTCTGAATAATTAATTTGGTCCATTTTAAGAAAATTTAGTGCCTCCAATATATTCCATCAATTCTGAGAGCTCAATTAATTGGAATAATTAAATTATTTTCTGCTATTTTTCCGCCTATTAATATTTACTGAAACTAATAGAAAGTTTCATTAATGTAAATTATAAAACTACTAAAGAAATTTTTTATTTTAAAAAATGATTACAATGTACAAACAGTGTTTTTATTAATTGAGGTGACTGAATTAGAACTTCTTACACAATAATAAGCCACACATTAATTAATTTTGTCTGTTTGTTTTTGCTTATTAAAGTGTTACTGATGCTATACAGAAGAATATCTAAAAAATGTTTGGGGACTCTTCTGCAAGTTAAATGTAGACTAATATTATTGACAGAGATATTACTCAAAGACAATCAGATATTGAGTAACTATTACCCATACTTTCCAACACCTCTCTCCACCACTACACAGAGACAGAAAAAAAAAGAGACAGAAAGAGAGAGAGAGAGAGAGAGGGAGAGAGAGTGTGTTTTAAGCTCAAAGAAGGTCAAAGAGAAATGAGCGGTGAGTAGTAACACAAATCACCACTGAGATAAAGGCAGAGAATGCTATAATATCAGAAAGTGAACACCACACCTTGATAAACAGCAAGATAACTCGAGTTGACCTCAAATTTCTATATTTATATCTATTACAGAAGGCTAAAAAAGTCCTAGATAGTATTGCAGTGGCACCGGGGCTACACTGCCAGCCTGAGGCCCACGTGGCTACCAAGGACATTACCGCACTGAGACCCACGTAGACATCTAGGACGTTCTGGGTGCCCTGGAACTCGGAGGTGCCCCAGAAGTGTTAAAACTCTTAGCTGCCCTCTTTACTGCTCTTGGGAAGACACATGACACCCCAGAACTCGGGGATTCAGATAGCGCAGATGTGTGTTACGGCTCTCAGTTCTTGCTGCATCCCAGGTCTTCTCTCACCACTGAGAGGATTAAGGATCATGGACACAGAGGGGCGAACAAATTAGAGCTTTTTCAGGAAAGCAAGTGGTGCAACTCTCACAGTGAGAGGGGCACCAAGTGAGTTGACCCAAGTGGGTTGACAAGCCCAAAAGGACGCTGAGATTGAGGTTTATATAGTTTTATATAGTACTCGGGGAATCCTGATTGGCTGATAGTAGGGACTGAAACTATACTAACTTAACTGGTCAGTAGTAAGGACTAAAAAGTGGCATGATAGTGTAAAGAGCCCACGAGTAGAGGTTGAAAAAGGGCCAACTAGGAAAGGGTTCTAGACAAAGAGAGAAAATAAGTGAAAAGGAAATGGGTGTGGTTTTTGTCTGGAGCCTGCAGTTTGCAGCTGTTTCTCCAGGTAAAATGGACACTTAATGGAGACTTGCCCTGTCTGCCTAACCAGCTTCTTGCTTACTCCTCTCAATAGCATCATCTAAAAATAAGTAAACTTAAAATATTCCTAGAGAAGAGTATTGCCTAAATATGCATTCATGATTCCATAGATTAAGATCAAACAAATATGTTTAAAATTTTAAAAAAATCAATACTCTACCAAAGACCCAAGTTACAATGAGTGAGCATGAGGAAACCAAAACTTTGTATTTAACATTTACAAAGTATTTTTAAATGTATTTAAAAGTGAAAGAAATAACTTAGATAACAAAGTGAGCAAGCAAAAAGAAACTATAGAAAGTGACCAATAAAATTAAAAAGAGATTAAATAGAATTTCAGTAATAAAAATTGTTAAAATTAAACACTCAAGGCTGGGCACAGTGACTCAAGCCTGTGATCCCAGCACTTTGAGGAGGCTGAGGTGAGAGGATTATCTGAGCTCGGGGGTTTGAGACCAGCCTGGGCAACTTGGTCAGCCTTGGTTTCTACAATAAATCAAAAAATAAGCCAGGAGTGGTGGTATGTGCCTGTGGTTCCAGCTACTTGGAAGGCCCAGGCAGAAGGATCACCTGAGCCCAGCAGGTCGAGGCTGCAGTGGTGGTGAGTGTGCCATTGCACTCCAGCCTGAGCAGCAGAGTGAGACTCTGAATCAAAAACAAAAAAACTCAATTAAAGATACAGCTAAAGATTAATAAGTGATCTAAATATAAACTTTAAGAAGCAGAGACAAATTTTTTGAAATGTGAAAAAAGCTTTAAAAATTGAGAAATAACACACTGTAATAAAACTGCAAAACACTAAAGACCAAGAAAAGGTTTAAGAATCACCCAGAGAGATAGTCTAGTCTGCTATTACTACTAATAATAATAATGCAAGTTATACCTTCAGAAAACTTCTCAACAAGCTAGGAAGTCAAAAGTGCAATAATATCCTAAAATGCTGAGAGAAAATAACTTTTTGCCCAGAATAAAATATTCACCTAAACTATCAAAAACTAGAGAGAAGACAAGTGATTTCAGCTAAACAATTGACTGATTGCTATCAACAGTTTTCACACAAGAAACTTTTAAAGAATTTATATAAGAAAGCAGAAAAATGATTGCAGAAACGTTTGAGGTGTAAGATGGAATGATGAATAAATAAATCAGCAATGAGGTAACAAAAATTGTCTTTTAAATGATAAAAAATTAGTATCTAACAGAGTGGATTTAAAAATAACAATATGAAGATGTTGGACAAAATAGCATGCTATTGGGCAAAGAGGCAATGAAGGGAAAGTATTTTCTTTTGTTTTTCAAAAGATGGATTAAAATCTTTAAGTAACTTTAGGCTATTGAGTAAATATTGTCTGATTTCAAGGGAGCCTGTTAAAAGAAAGAAATAGAGCCTATTTCTTCTAAACGTATAGAATGAAAAATGGAATAGGATGACAGCTGTCAGCAATAAGAACAATAGAAATCTTGAAAATCAAGACAGTGATGTGGAGGAAATAAATAATAACTGGGGGAAAAGTAAAAAGGTGACATTTTAAAGCATATAATACAATGAAATAAAAACGTCCAAATAAATTTCAACGTACTAATTAAAAGATAGTGAATGCCAGAATGCATTTTGAAAATCAACAGGAAGCTGTACATAAAAAATCTAAAACATAAGGAACAGATATATTGATAGCAAAAGGACAAGTAAAATGTGAAGAAAAAATATTAACAAATAATTGATGTAACTATATAAATCTTATAAAATCAGTTTGAGAAAGTAATGCATGGTGCTAAAAAATTCAATAAAGAAAGGTCATGCAATCATATTGAATGTGTATGCAGTGAATGAAATTACCCCATACTATTTGAAATCCCAAAATTTGATATAAAGAGAAAACTCTACCATAATGCAGAAGATTTCAACACAATTTTTTTCAATGAGTATATAAATCAAAAGTAAATAATAAAGTTATAGTTTTTAAAATAATAAATTAGCAAGAATAGCTAACAGAGTTAAATATCAAAAATAAAATTGTATAAAAGATTATTCTCAAGCATATATATAATATTTAATGATTGACCACTCATAGGGTCATATAGCAAATTTCCAGACATTTCAAACCAATGGTACCATACATGCCTTTTTTTTCTGTGACTACAATGAAATTCAATGAGAAACAAGAGACTTAAAAATCTAAATTTCTAAATATTCACCAACATTGTGCAATCGTTTTTTTAAATTAGGTTAACAGAGGTTTTATTTATATTTAAGAATTTTCATATGTTATGTACATAAGCCCTTCAATATATTGGAAATGCCCTCTCAATGCAAATCTTTTTTTCACTTTAGTGTTTTTGATAATTTTTAAAATTTTAATATAGATTAATTTACATTTTTTGTTTATTACTAGTACTTTATATGTATAGTTTAAGAAATATTTGCTAACTCCAAACTTACATAAATTCCTTGGTATTTTTCTCTAAAAGTTATATTGCTTTAACTTAACATTTAAATCTGTAAATTATCTAGGATTTTTTATAGTGATGTGAGGTAGGAGGTAAGATATTTTCTCAGTACTATTTGTTGAAAATGTCCTTTTTGAACTGAACTGCAGTACATGTTTTGAATCATGTAACCCATTTGTGTCAGTGTGTTTCTGAATTCATTTTTATTCCTTTAGTCTGTTGTCTACGTAACCCAAAGCTAGCTCAGCTGCTCACTGCTCAAATTCAAGAGAGAGTTGGTGGAAGGAAAGTGCCTTTTTTCCAAAAGTCAGCAGTTGGAGAAATGGCCAGCCTCATGCCTCCAACAGACTATTTCATCTGGTGGCTTAAGTGAAGAGGTTTAAAAAACCGATGCTGGTCTAAGAAGCATACAGGAGTGGCAAGGGATGCTGGCCTATGTTATGTCTTCCAACAACTGTTTTGAGTTATTTCTCTGTCTGATGTATGGACTGGCACCATCTCTGATTTGTAAATTAACTGCAACCTTGAGGACATCTCCAAGTGGTGGAGAATTCCACTGCTGCCTGGTTTATTTCAATATTAGCCCTCTGGACCTTCTAAACAAGCACATAATTGTATAAATAAACACAGTGCAAGGGAGTGCCCTGTGGAAAAGGGAGAGCAAGCATCATTACATTTTAAGAGCAAAGCAAGATAGAGGGGAAAGAAAATTCAAAATGAGGTACTCAGCTACATCTCCTTCCTTGCAAAATGTATTAATAGCACACATTTATAATTAACGTCTACAACTATAAGCCTTTCAGATATTTTCTTCTTCAAGATGGCATTGGTTATTCTTGCTTCTTTCATTTTTTTTACAAACCTATTAGAATCAGACCACCAATTGAAAAATAAAACATGCTATGACTTGGAATCGGGTTGCATTTAAACTGTGGATTAATCTGAACATGATTTCCTTGTTGAGTCTTTTTATCCATATTTGCCCCTTTCTCTCTCTCACCAATTTCTTTAGATCTATTTGATAGGCACTACATTGAAAGTTTTTAGGAATTATCAAATTTCTGAGAGTTTAAGCTGTGTTTGATATTGCGTTGGGAAGTCAAAATCAGTTATGTTTATCATTTGGAAACAACATCAGGAATGGCATTGAGAGCACTTAACAATACTGGCTATGTGAGGTTATCTGTTTACTCTTTACCTAGTTAGCTTATTTCATGTGTCTACCTGACTAGGTTAAAGGATATCCAAATATCTGACAAAGCATTATTTCTGAATACATCTAATGAGGGTGTTTCTGGAAAAGATTGGCATTTGAATCAGAAGACTGAGTAAGGAAGATCCACCCTTACTGATGTGGACAGGCAACAGTCAATCCTTTCAGGGCCCAGATAAAACAAAATGGCAGAGGAAAGGTGAATTCACCGTCTTCTAGAGCTGGAACATCCATTTTCTTATGCTTGCTAATAACAGAACTCCTGGTTCTCAGGCCTTTGTACTCCAGAACTTACATCAGCAAACCCCTGCCCCTCACATTCTGAGGATTGACCTCAGTCTGAGAGTTACCACAATCAGCTCTCCAGGTTCACAAGTCTTTGGACTCAGACTGAATTATACCACTAGCTTTCCTGGCTCTCCAGGTTGCAGGTGGCCATATCATGGGACTTCTTGGCTGCTATAATCATGTAACATAATTCCTATAATCAATCTCCTTATATATCTGTATATATACATGTGGCTTTCTCTTTTTTTTATTATAAAGATGTGGGATACAATTCAGGGTTAGGCATACAAACGTTAGTTATGCAGGTACCCTTGTTGATGAGGTATGCCCCTCCCTCCCCTACCATTTTCCCTCAACTGCCAATCCTACCCCATCCCCTGACAGTTTCCCACTACTGCCAATTTCTCTCTTATAGTATTATAATTGCTCAAGGTCCACTTATGAGTGAGAACATATGGAACTCTGTTCTTTGTTTCCATGACAGATCACTGAGTATGAGAGAATCTAAATCCATCCAAGTTGCTGTGAAGTCCATATGTTTGTCCTTCTTTATGGCTGCATAATATTCCATTGGGTATATGTACCAAATTTTTCTAATCCAGTCCAGCTTCGATGGCAACATGGTTGGTTTCATGTTTTTGCTTTCTTAAGAATAATATGTTGTTTACTACTCAGGTTTTACTATAAAAACCTTAGTTAGCATAGTTTTTAACATATTCTTAGACTCTTATAGGTAGTTATATCAAAGCATTTATCTTATTACTATTAATTTGTATGTTTATTTGCATGGATTCCCCTCCGGTTTTATAAACCTGAAAGAAAGAAAATACTTAATAATGGATTGCAAAAAATAATTTGAATGAATTCAACTAGTTTCTGAAATATATATGAGTGATGTTTAGATAAGTTTTCTGTTCCTGAATCTGCCATTTTGTTCTCCTTCCACAATTCCCAACAAAATTCATTTTTTTTGTAGAATAGCGAGGCCTCATTCTGTTTACAAAAGCATTTAAAATGCTAACTTAAAAACATGACTCTTCCCAAGTATAATGCAGTTGCTATTTTGGTACTTACAGAAAAGTTTTAGAAATATTTATTGTTTATTCTTCATAACTTTCAACCTAGGCTGAAATAAACTTGGTTTCAAAAATGCTTTTATCTTAGTATACTTCATTTCATAGAGTGGCTGATATTTTAGCTAGGGCTTAAGTGTAAATGAGGGTGTCGAGATCAATAAAGAAGAGGGACTGGCAATTCAGGAAATGCATATAGTATATGCAAAGAAAGCAATGGATAGATGAATAGTCATAATTCTGTGTGAAATATCGAAAATTTTAGTGTAACTGGAGTTTGAATGCTTTTGTGTGACTGGAGACAAGGCTGAATATGTGAGGCAAGCCAGGTAAATAAGGGCCTGGAAGCCAGGATAAATAATATGCCTCTTTTATAATAGTTAAGAGGAAGCAAGCATGTAGTTTGAATTGTCATCATATAAAGTTTTAGGAAGGTCACATTAGATGTGACATAGATAACGACCTGGACTAAGAGGCAGATGCATAATTAGAGGGCTGCTGCAGTGGTATTGGCAAGAGGTGTTAGAAATATGAACGAAATCAAAATATGTTACCCCCAAGTATATTTCCTTGACTTATTTTGAAATGGTTGATGTGGGACCAGCAAACAAAAGTGACCTTGCAAAGCTATATTTTGTGGGGAAAAATCTGTAGAGAATCTCTATGGATACAGCTATGTCTCATTTTTTCTTTTTCTGTTTTTTATTTTAGATTAAAAGAGTGCATGTTTATTGCATAGGCATATTGTGTACTTATAGGGATTGGGCCTCAGGTAACCTCATTCCAGGGTCAGTGAACATTGTACCCAATAGGTAACTTCTGAACCCTGACCTTCCTCCACACTTTTGGTGTCCCCAGTATCTGTATTTCTTCTTTATGACCATTTAAGTCCCACATATAAGTGAGAACGTGCAGTATTTGGTTTTCTGTTTCTGAGTTAGTACACTAAAGATGATAGTCTCTGGCTCTATCCGTGTTGCTGCAGAAGATGTGATTTTTTTTTATGTCTGTATAGTGTTTCATGGCTCATATATAGTACATTTCTTTATTCAATCAATCGTTGATGTGTGCCTCCATTTTTTTATGCCTTTCTTGTGTCTAGGAGAGATTGAGAGTCTGACACCTTTAAAAGTCTGAAAAGAATTACCATCTATTTTCTCTGAGGAAAGCTTCATCTACATAACAAGGGCACCTTTGCTAGCCAAGCTTCTTCCTTTCTCTCTCTCATACCTTACCTCTAAACTTGATTTAACCTGGCTTTGGCCATGCTTTGAGTCTGTATTCTTTACTGTGTCCTCAGTATGGTATATAAGCCTTCGTATCTTATTGTTAGGTTGGGTTTTCATCCTAAAGTATCCTGTGTATACATATTACATAAATTTGCATGCCTTTTCTCCTTTTAATCAATCTTCCTCGCATCAATTATTTTTTAGTGCATTTAAGGGGACCAAGAGCCTATAGCCCACAAAAGCACCAAGCAAAGATCATCAACATATGGGAAAATAGAATCAGATTCAGAAAGTAATTTTTTTTTTGTATGACTAGTAGGATTTGGTTCCTAACTAAACATGGAGGAGTGAGCTTGGAAAATTAAGTGGATGATGAAACTGAAATTAGTATTGTATGGTATTGACCAATAGACCAATGGAAGAGAATAAACTGTCTAGAAAAGATCCACACATACGGCTACTCTTCTGAGCAAATGCGCAAAAGCTATTATGCTAGGTTTTTAAAAATTCCTTTGAAACATCTCAAGTTTATTTTGCATCAAAATAAGGTTTTATGAGCATTGCTTTTGGTAATTTTATTATCCATTGTTTGGGATTTTAACATAATGAATAAATCAAAATTTAAAATATTGAAATATAAATGAAATAAAATAAAATTAACATCAAGAAAGAATGAAGGTTGAAGAATAGATTTTCTGAACTTTAAATATATCTATTTCTAGTTTAAATTTGGTAACTGTAATAGAAGATCATCATCATCATTCTTCTCTCAGGGACATTTATTTGACTTATCTTGCAAATCATTTATCATTTTGTTGTTTCTATTGTTGTCTAGGCTATTTCACTTGTTTCCAAGAGTTATTTATGACTCAATGATTAATCCCTTCCATAACATCCTATGCTTTGTTGATGTCTGTCCACACTATTTTCTTATCCTCCTGAGTATATTAAACATGGTCATCCATGAATAGATGTGTGAAGTTTCTTATGCACCTGGCAGCATATCTTCTTCTTTTGGAATCCTTTCTTATACTATGTTTGACTGCTTTATTCTTTCTCATCCAAACTGTATCATTTTCTTATTATTTCCTATTTCTTTTCAGTCATTTGAATGGAATCTGGGGAGGGCTTGTAAATATATGTGGCAAACTCATGTTTGCTTATTCCAAAGATGAGAGTTAATTTTAAAAATCATTTATTTCCTAATTAAAACTTCAATTCCACCTTTAAAAAATAAGGATTAGAGTATATGCATATCCTATCTTGGAGAGCTATTAAAAATATAAAAATAAGAAGACATGATTAAACATTTAAGCTAGCATTGTCATGAAACTAATCTAAATACAAACCCTTCATATTTCAGTAGATGTGACTTAAGCCGTGGTCTCAATTTCTTAATAAAAGTATAAATTGTATCTGCATGAGATTTTCACAGTTTTTTAATAGAAGATGTGTGGCCTACATGGTATGCACAGATAGTTTTCCAGTGGAAATATATCACCATGACTACCCCTAGAGCTTATGCAGTAAATTCCCCAAAGCTATGCACATAGCAAGGATAAAAACAAAGGTTATCTTTGATTTTATTACCTGACTGTCACTATCTAGTTCCATAGTCTTTCTCTCTTTCATAATTCATGTACATATTTTTCAAGAAAAAAAAATAGAACTAAAATCTTGAGAGAAGTACAATCTGCTTTAGTAAATGAATATATTCACATACATACATATATATTCCCACACTGTAGGGAAAGAAACATCTCTTCCTCTACTCATTTTAAGTTCTCCAGCTGGGACCTTGTAAAGTAGACTGGCCAAAGGCAGATTAACAAAAGAACAGCAGATGATTATTAACATGTACACTGCACAGGTACCACATGGGAAGAGACAGAGATTAGTAAAATCAAAGGGTTTTTAGACTTTAGACTTATGGTAATGTTTTAGGCTAAAGAATGCCAATTTAGGGCTCTAGGCAGGAGAGACAAGTTATGGTGATTAAAAAAATTATAATAAACAAGGGTTACTTAGTAAGGTATGTTCAGCAGATTAAAGTTAGATTTAAGTTAGATTTAAATTCTCCACTGATAAGAATTAAATGTCCTCCTTTTCCTGGCACAGAGAGGGAGACACCTCCAGAAATGGAAATTTTCTTTATAAATGTAAAGTTTTACATAAAAGGAAAATGTGTGCCCTGTTTTTAGAGATTTTCCTGTGCATGGTTTGTCAATGGCCTTTAGCTCAAAATAATTTATATGCTAAAAAGGCATATTTTGGAATGGTATATTCTGGTTTCCATCAACACATAATTTGCTAATATTTATGCATATGTATTCTGAAATAAGTATTAACTAGGTAAAATTTATCTATTGATTTATGTATCTATTTTCCAACATACCTTGAGGGGGGGAGGTGACACATCAATATTTAACAGGTTGACTTTAAATATTGATTTGTTGAGATTTAATATATGCTACCCCAAAATTGACACCATGGCATCTTAGGAAACTATAGGAGCAGGAAGGTCTCTCTGACCTTACCTTTCTCCCTTGAAGCAGGTCACAAAGCCTGGGAATGATTCTCTGACCTTCCCTTGAGGCAGGTCATTTGAGAAATGCCCTCCCTATACCCAGAGGAAAGGAACATTCTTATTTCTGAAGACATAGAGTCATCTCAACAAACAGGTCTTGTTAAGTTTTCTATTGTTTATTATCCTTAGATTGTGTTTTTTATCCTATCATACTTCCCTGAGTCTATACAATTCTTCATCAAACCTAGCATAAAATGGCATATGTACCCATGCCTTTGAATCTTCTTTTCAAGGGCTCCTGTAACATGTAAAACTTATATTAACTAAAGATGTATGATTTTCTTTTGTTAATCTTTCTTTTGTTGTAGAGACCTCAGTCATAAACCTAAGATGGGAAGGAAAGATATTTATTTTCCTTAACAGATTACTACTGTTGTAGAACATAATTTAACACATTTTAAAAGATCTGCTCTCTTAATTTACTAAATATTGACTTTAGTAAATCAATCACTTGTCTATAACATTTTATTTTGATTCAAGTAAATAGAAACAGTCTTACAAAGAATCAATCATTAAGCAAAATTTTTTAAAAATATGATTACTTAAGCTTCTCATGTTTAAAATGTATCAGCTGAAATTAACTATTTCTTCACATATGTTGTTGAATAGCCATAGAGTAGTACTCTCATTTCAAATAATTTTGTGTGTGTATCATCTTCACTTCAGGGCCAGGCGTGGAGATTCTATTAATCAAATTGAATAATTCTTGATGAATAACTATTTTACATAATCCAACATGTACTGCTGTTGTTGTTTTCAAAATGAAAAATCAATTTTTTTCCTACTTTGAAGTGTATTAAATCTAGGAACAGGAGACAAAACAGCAAAATAAATTTCCAAAAAACATCAGAATAATGGCAAATTCATACTTTGGTATTGTGTCTTTACATATTATAAGGCAAAATTCCTACTTCATAAGTTAAAACATTTAAAAATGTTAAAATTATATCCAGTTTCTTAAAAGCATTCAGTACAAATTATCTATTTTTCAGTATTTCTTACCAGTATTATTGTGTTTTTTATTGTATCCTAAATACTAAAAATAATTAAAAATCACTATTTTTGCCATAGTAGATGGCAGTGAGATGGTGGAAAATAGTGTGAACTTTATTTCCAGTTCCTGGTAGGTAACCTAAAAATCCTTGTAAGTTTCCAAGTGTCTTTGTTATCCTATTGAACTGACTCAAAATGGAGGCTGGTCACCCAGAAAGACCAATCATGTGATTAGGATGTTGGAACTTCCAGATCCATGATATCATCCCAACTCCCAGTAAGGTGGGAGTGGGCCAAGGGAGGCTTAAGATTAAGCTAAATCACATGGCTAATGATTTAATCATGCCTACATATTGAAGTCTCAATGACATCTCTAAATAAAGAGACTTGGGTGAGCGTCCCTGGTTGGCCGTGCTCCACATATTGTTACACATTTATGTGCTAGAAAGGTATTATGTCCCTGAGAAACACG
Source organism: Tarsius wallacei (assembly GCA_963574415.1). Classification (NCBI taxonomy): domain Eukaryota; kingdom Metazoa; phylum Chordata; class Mammalia; order Primates; family Tarsiidae; genus Tarsius; species Tarsius wallacei. The sequence continues at coordinate 10,524 of CAUYQG010204910.1, read as the reverse complement.
GAAGGTTATTTTTGTCTCTCTCTTTGTCCTGTTTTGATTTGTGTGCTTTGGTCCTAACTAGATACTGTACTTTCCAATGTTTTATGAGTTGTTTTAATGAAATGTCAAATCTGAGGTAATAGTGAGACACCTCCAAATCTTTTTTTCTTTTTTGAGTTGACATCTCACTCCGTCACCCAGACTGGAGTGCAGTGGCCGCTGCCGGCCACCGCAGCCTCGACCTGCTGGGCTCCGGCGATCCTTCCGCCTCAGCCTTCCGAGTAGCCGGAATTACAGGCGCGTGCTACCACGCCCGGCCAATTTTTTTGATTTATTGTGGAGATGAGGTTTCGCCAGTCCAGGCGGTTCTCGAACCCGCGGGCTCAAGCAATCCACTCACCTTAGCCTCCCAAGGCGCAGGATTGCAGGCTGAGCCACGGAGCCGGCTACATCTCCAAATTTGTAGCTAGCTTGTGAGTAGTGAGGGTGGCCTGACGATCTAAAACTTGTGGCTGATATCTCAATTAAGGACAGGCTAGTGAAGGACTGTCTTTAACTGTGAAGTTTGGTCTAATTCTTTGTAGTTAGTGTTAGAAGTCATTGCAAATGGAGATTCAATATCTATCTGGGACATAAGAAATTATTGTCCAAATTCTCCTTTTTGTCAAATTATTGTGCTTTCCTAGCCTTTAATTTTTAGTATTAGAAGAATGTTTGCTGTTTTTAGTAAACAGGTGATCTTGTTTACTGATGGCCCAAATCTTTATTCTAGAGTAGAACTAAGATAGAAAGTCACGTCTGTCTGCATTTTAAGGTGTTTCATATCAGGATTTCAATAGATAGCTACAACATGACTTCAAAACTAGTTTGTCTATAATCTAGTATGTCTCATATTTTTTTCAATTATGAGTCATAGTCAACATAAAACAAAAATGAAGGGAAGGTGAAATAAAGACTGAAAAAGAAACAAGAAGGAGGAAAAAGTATAAATGAAAAAATATTTACTAGTATATTGTCTCTGCAGATAACTCCAAAAGTAAGCGCCAAAATTATTTGAGACAATGTAGTATCAACTGAAAATATTTCATTGTTTCTAATGATTCTGTTTTACTTAGCATTCATTTTGATATTTAAATTCAAATGTGAGTAAACTGTCTCAATGCATTATTTCAATATTTTAAAAAATAATTAGTAAATAAAAGATGCCGACGCTGGTGCTGGTTACAATTCACTGAAACAGGATGGAAAATGAAGGCTTGATTATATTTTTCATGAGGCACTTGGGATCAAATGCAGGCTGTGTCCAATTACGTTTGATCATCCCTAAAGCCAAACTCTGAGATATTATTTACTTTTAAGGCAACAATGTAGTATTTAAAGAGAAAAAAAATGGTATGAAAAGTATTGATTGCATGTTAATGAAAGGAATAATGGCTTTTCCAATGAAATGTAGTTCAATCAACCTAAAGAGGTTCCATATGAAAGCAGAAATAAAATTAACGACTTCGCGTCACATGCCAAGTTTATATATACCCATTTGACGAGTATTAAGCAATGAAATGGATTGCCTGTTTTTCTCGAGATCATTCTCAAATTTGGCAAAGTTAACTACCAAAGCTCCCAAATTTCCAAATATTAATGCAAACCATTGTGTAATATATTGAAATATTAATAAGACAATTATAGAAGAATAAATATAAACTGCATATAATTCTGTCATTCTGTAAAATTTAGATGGAATTTATGTGACGTTTCTTCTGTTTTGGTGATTTCTACACGCATTTGAAATTTTTATACTTCTATTAGTCTGATCAGACTGCCATGACAAAATATCAATGATGGGGTGGTTTAAACAACAGAAACTTATTTTCTCCTAGATGTTTCAGGTCAAGTTGCCACAAGGGTTGAGATCTAGTGAGGACTTCCTTTCTGGCTTGCAGATGACCACCTTCTCACTGTGTCCTAACATGGTCTTTGCCCTGTGCACAAGTGGAGAGAAGAGAGAGCTTTCTGGTATCTTTCTATAAGAACATGAATCCTGTCAGAATTGGGTCTCATCTTTATGACTTTATGTTACGTTGATTACCCCTCCAAAAGCCCCATCTCCAAATATCATTACATTAGGGGTAAGTTTAAACTCATGCATTCCATGAGGACACAATTCAATTCACAATAATAATGCACAATTAAGTGACTTATTGGCACTCTTCAAAAAATATTTTTTAGGTGTATAATACAGAAAATATAAAAATTATTTTATGAATAATATAAAGTTGCATTTCTATTATATTCATATTCTCATAAGGGGGCATGGATGCTAATTTCATTTCCAAAAGAGAATAAACAATGCCCATCTATAATATTTATGTAATTTGACCAATATCACAAGACGAGTAGCAATAAAGCCAGGATCCTAACCATCTGATGCCTTATTGTTACTAGGAACAATCTGCATTTTTGCCACCAATTTAAGGCAAGGCAGGGTAGAAATCAATGAAATTCAACATAATTGGAACAGTTAGAAGAAAAGAAAGATGGCAAGTAACTGATCTTATTCAAGTTAATGATGTTGGGCGAGCACTATTATCCTTATAATACCCATCTATTTCTTCCAATTAGAAAATCATGAGATTTTTCAACAGTCTCTTTTCTCAGATTCCTAACGGGGTAAAAGTTATGCCTTAGTTAGAGGAATAAAATGTAGAGAATGTACAGAACCTAGCTTTATTTTAAAATAATGCATAGATACATAAACCTAATTGATACCCCAAAATGTCATTGTTGACTATGAAGAACTATGCAAGCAAAATAAGGTGCCAATTAACTTTATATTACTAGGCAAGTATCTACTTAAGTCCAGGTATGCTAATAGAGAAAAAGTCATTTGCATTTTGCATAATAAAGTATCAAAGTTAGAGCTGTACAATGCTTTAGACTGCATTCTTTACAAGAGACCTTTATACTAATTCAGATATCAAGCATTTCTATGAAAATCATTTGCAGAAACTTTAATATGTTGATTAGATTAACATTAATTTTCAGCACAGCCTAGAAACTGAATAGATGGCAGACACTACCACTGTGAGTCTGATAACTCCATTGACATTCAGTAATTTAAGACAAAGGATAGCACATTTTAAAGGAGGTAGCATCACACACAGGAGTTTCTGCAGAGCGCATGCATAGTTGTATATATTTTGTATGCAGTCTAGAGATATGATCACTAAAGTCAATGTCTTGGCATTTGGAAATCCTTTTGTAGAAAATATGTGCTGTATTAATGGTATATTTGGCTTAGTAAGTGGCAGGTTATTCTTTGACCCCTTCAACTTCTATTTGTGGGTACCAAATTCCAAACATGGATGAAGTAAACATGCTGCTTTTGATTTTTCACCTAAAATTATTTAAATTAGCAACTCTATTAAGAAGTTTTTTCCAAATATTCACACCCTGGTGCCTATAATCTATACTGTTTAGGTCCCAGACTTTCAATTTTCCTACCATGATAAAACTAGCAGCTGGTAATATCATCTATTTTACTAATAAAGGAAGATTGCCTTGGGAGTAATCAAACACTAATTAAAATATCATGATGCTTACTTCTGAAATGCAGTCATTATATATAACTGGTTCCCTTAAATAGTGTGTTTAGTAATTAATGTTTTTCATTGTTTTTCGGGGTAGAAATTATTAAGAATTTTAACTTCTGATTATGGCATACTTTTTATTTAAGACATTTTAAGGCCAAAATAAAGTTCTTAAATCTGTGTGAGGAAACTTACTTCCTTTGAATTAGGTTATTTTATAGGCACTCTATATATATTCTGAAATAGTTTTTACACTGTGATGCTGCATACAGGGTCTGCTAGCACTCTTCCTTTAATGTATCACATAAACATGGAGAACACTTGTTAATATATCTATAATTAACTTTATTTATGTGTCCATGCTCTGAAACACTAGTAGGGTTTTAATATAGGCTCAACAATTATTCCCTTGTTAGTCTGTTTCGACCACTTGTATATTGTTGTATAAACTCATCTTGCTACCTCATTAATTAATTTATAAAAACCTAATTTCCAGAAATTGTGTTGCAGTAGAAATAGTCTACAAAAACGTGTGTATTTGGATATATCACAGAAAATATAAGACATTATAATTATGCATATATTGACTGATGTCCCAAGAGGTTTGCAGTTAAATAAATTGCAGAATTTCTAATCAAATTATAAACCTGATGGTTGTCTCAGTGGCATTGGTAGCAGTGTTGGAGGTGATGGGGAATTGGTAACAAAACATTAAAAAAGATTTGATACACCTTTTCAAATTTTGACAAAACCAACTGCTTCTGGGTACTGATTACTTGGTTAGAACACTACGTTCTATGACAATAAACATGCCTATAATTGTTTTCTTCTAAAATAAATTATTTGTCCAGAAGGAAAGATGTAGAGGATATCGTTCATTGAATATATTTCACGGCATTTCACAAGTCCTTGTGTAACAGCATTGGCAGAATTGTCTGTGACAGAAAAGGTGAATTCATAGCAAGGATTAGTATCTATACCAATAAGAACAAACTCCTCCACTCCTCATGACCTGGTCTTGTTATAACAAGCTACCTTCAAGTGTCTGACTAGTCCCAACTAAGAATGATGACACAGTGGGGACTCCTTTTATTTTCTGCTTTTGTTTGTTTGGTTAATTGGATACTCCACAGTGGCAGGAAAAAAAGTCTCAATGAGAGAATGTCCATCTTGTTTAGCTCAAACATAACTTCATCCCCACTGTCATAGATGAGCTCATTAAGGAAGAACTTGAGTGAGGAAGGGTAACTATTTCCCAAAGGATAATTGCCTTGTCCATTGTATTTTGAACCCCTTCTCAGCTATGGAGGTTGTCCAGAGATGAGTTATGACACTGATATTCCATACTTTGTGTCCATTTTGTATTTTATATTTTACATACATATTTTGTTTTATGTTCATTGTGAATGATACATCCATGTGCCTCTTCTTCAAACTTATTTAGCATCATCTAATTATGTTCTTCCCATATTTTGAATACCTCCCCAAACAATGAGCCATTGCTCAAAATTTAATATAAACCTGTACCTCTGGCCATCTATTTATTCAAGCAAAGTAGACAATTGGATGCACTGGGTGAGTATCTGCCCACTTGAAGGACTTCCTTATATCATTTTCACTGCCATCTCAAATTGCTGTGGTAATGATAAAACAATGTCCTTTCATATTTGTCAGAATATCATGCAGAATCATGTGTAAATCATGCCCTACTTTTTTCCCCTCAGTGATGTAATTGAAATACATTCAGTATGAAAGAATAATATGGATTAAGATAAATAGATCACTGTGTATTTATGTGTATGTGTGTTGTAACACTTAAAACCTGCTCTTTAATTAAATTCCAAACAATATAATATTATTAGCTAGCATGACCATGATATACATTAGATCTCGAGAACTTACTCATCTGATAACTGAAATGTTCTACCTTTGAATAACATCTTTCCATTTCCTTCACCTCACAACCCCTGACAATCCCTTTTTTCTCTGCTTCTATGAGTTCAACTTTTGTGGATTCCAGATATGAGATCATTCAAGATTTGTATTTCTGTGTCTAGCTTATTTCACTTAGCATATTTCCTATGTTCCTTCAAGTTCTTGAAAATAACAGGATTTCCTTGTTCTTTTAATGGCTGAATAACATTTTAATACTTGAATGCTTTCTTCAAATGCTTATTAACAATTTATTTTTTTACTTTTTGATTATAGTCTTCTTAACAGGTATGATGAGATATTTCATCCGTATTGCAGATTTAATTTTACTTCTTTCATGATTAGAAATGTTGAGAACCTCTTCATAGAGCCATTGGCCATTGTTATGTCTTCTTTGTGAAAGTGTTCATTCAGTTTAGTTCTCTTGCTTTTCAATTGAGTGAGTTTTTATATATTCTGAATATTAACCATATATCATTTATATACTCTTCAAATATTTTCTCCATTTCACATGGTGCATTTTCATTTTATTGAATGTTTTCTTTGGTGTGCAGGAACTTTTTAGTTTGATGCAATCCTACTTGTATTTTGTTTTGTTTTGTTTTTATTGTCTATATTTTTTGGTGTATTGATATCCAAAATAATCATTGCCAAGACCAACGTCAATGAGGTTTTCTCTATGTTCCTTTCTAGGAGTATTATTAAATATGCTCATCTCAATAGAAACAGAAAAAGCATTTGAAAAAAATTCAACAATCTTTTATAATCATACAACTTTCAACAAATTAGGTGTAGAGAGAATGTACTTCAACACAATAAAGACCATATATCAAAAGTCCACAGCTAAAGTCACACTCAAATGTGAAAAAGTGATAACTTTTTTTCTATGATCAAAAATAAAACAAGAATGTCCACTCTTGCTCCTTCTTCTATTCAACAAAGTAGTAGAAGTCCTAGTCAGAGAGAATAGGGTAGAAAAGGAACAAAAGGCATTCAATTGGAAAGGAAGGAGTTAAATTGTGTCTATATTTGCAGATGATATTATCTTATGTATAGAAAACTAGTAGTGTCTGTACAATAACAAGTTATTTGGAAAAGAAAATTTAAAAACAATGGCATTTACAATAGCATCAAAAAAAAATACTTAGGAATACATTTAACCAAGGAAGTGAAAGATCTGTACCCTGGAACCTAAAACACTTATAAAAAAATTAAAGATTTGCATAAAAAGAAAAATATCTTGTGTTCATATACTGAAAGAATTTATATTGTTAAAAAGTCCCTACTACCAAAAGTTAAATATAGATTCAATTAAGTTTCTCACAAAATTCAAGTGTTACATTTTACAGAAATAGAAAAATCAAATGTTAAAATTAATATGAAACCACAAAAGACCTTAATAGTCAAAACAGTCTTAAAGGAAGAACAAAACTGGAGGCATCATACTTCTTGGTTTAAAACTACACTATAAAGATAGTAATCAAAACAGTATGGCAGTGGCATAAAAACAGACACAGATCAGTGGAACAGATTAGGTAGTTCAGAAATAAACCCACATGTATATGGTTAAGTAATCTTTGATAAGGGTACTACAAATACACAATGGGGGAAGGAAAATCTCTTCAATAATGTTGGAAAAGCTAGATACCCACATGCAAAATGCTATATATAAAAATTAATTTGAGCTGGGCTCGGTGGCTCAGCCTGTAATCCTGCGCATTGGGAGGCCGAGGTGAGTGGATTGCCTGAACCCGCAGGTTTGAAACCTGCCTGGGCAACTTGGCGAGACCTCATCTCTACAATAAATCAAAAAATTAGCTGGGTGTGGTAGCGCTCACCTATAATTCCGGCTATGTGGAAGGCTGAGGCGGAATGATCACCGGAGCCCAGCAGGTCGAGGCTTAATCACATGAATGATGGAGACTATGAACAGACAGATGGCAAAAACTGATAGAGCTAGACAGAACTGAAGGGATCAAGCCTTTTGAGCATTCCTGCCTAAAATTCTTGGACAGATCAAAGAATGAACATGCATATGGAATTCAAAAAACTAGAGTTATAGTAGGAGAGATGTGTTAGTATAAGATTTTCAAGCAGGAAAAATCTCGTGTGGTTACATTTTTAAATCATCTCTGTTCAGAAAAGAAAGGAAAAGGGTCACTAGGAAGACGAAATGAGTAGATTTTGAAGATTTTTAGACAGGGAAGTTTGAATCGTTTTTATACTTATTGTTCATTTTTTCATTTGTCTTTTTAAATCTCACATATGTAATATACTTACAGGTTAAACAATAAAGATTTGTTTAAATTTATTCATAGTTATTAAATTCTGTACCCCATATTTAGCATACTAATAAAATTATATTTTTCATCCTGAAGTACACCAATGAACAATTTCATCAATTAAGGCCGTTGGTTTCAAAACTGTCATCATTCTTTCTCTAAAAATGTCTATTTTGGCCTTTTGGAAAGGTATTTACAATGGAAAAATAATTTGAGACTGACAGTAATTTTTTTCTCAGCTCTGAATATTTTATCAGCTATCTTCTGGATTCTATGTTGTTGTTAAGAAGTCACATATCAGTTTGACATTTGTGTGAAATTGTCTTCAGTTTTTGGCTGCTTTTAGAATTATTTTTTATAAATTAATTGTTCTACATTTTAAACACTTGTTAAATATGATTATTTTCTGCTTTGTGATCATTCCAATATCTAAAATCTTTATTAGTTTATTTCTTTCTGCTGTAACGGTTCTTGTTCAGTCCGCATTCTGTCTCCATGTATTTCATGATTTTTTATTGTGGTCTCAAATTCCTTAAAATTTGATTTGTGGCAATTCTTTGATGGCTGGATTAAATTTTGTGTTCTCTAAAAAATATTTGTATTGGAGTCTGCCAAATACCTGAGAGCATTAAACATCTAAGATCCCTTTACACCTTAAGGATTTTCAGACCACATAAACTACCAAATTTAGGCAGATTCCTAGGGAATTCAGATTATGCATTCAAACTTCAAAGGATATTTTTTTCTTTTTCTGATTTCCTGTTTACCCAGATCCAGGGTCAAAGTGGTTATCTTTTTTCTGTGTTTAGTTTGTTTCTAGTTCACCTTTTGGAAACACAGTTTTATACAGAATCTCCTATGATTATATATCTGACTTTGTCTGCCTTGCACATCATCAATAAGATCATTGCTATTACAGTTTGAAAGAAACCCCAGGGCAAAAGCTAGCTTCAGTGCAACCTTCTTTACCTAAATGTACATGTTTACTTGGTTTCGAGGTCTCTGAAAATTTATGTAAAATTTTCTACTTAGCAAAGCTTTTCACATGATTTGTTTTGAATCTATTTTAACCAGCATTATTGTTTTTAGGAGGAGATTCGTAAAGGTTATCTTTTTTATTTACACTGCAGAAAACAAACTTTTCTTTTTGGTCTATTCCTGTCTAAATCTTGTACCATTATTATGAAACTTCCAAGAATAATACTTTCTCTAGATAATGAACAAAGTTAGGTACAATGGCTTACTTTAGGGGGCTGACGTGGGAGGATTACTTGAACCTAAGAGTGTGAGACCAGCCTGGGCAACAGCAAGAGCTTGTCTCTTAAAAAAAAATAACAAAAAATTAAAAAATAGCTAAATAGAGCAAGGCCTGTCTTTAAAACAAACAAATAAAATGAACATTTCTAATCTATAACTAATTTGTTATCCCAGGCTACTCTGGTAAAATTGGCTAAAAATTCCTTATATCCCTACTCCTTGAACTTCTACCACAGGAATCTTTCGTTACCTTTCCGTAATTACTGCCCAATTGCTTGGTGAAACACCAGTCTGGATGTTGCTGAGACTATTTAAACCAGTAGACTTCAAGTGAAGTAGATTACTGTCCATAATGTGTGTGGTAACCTTGAGAAAAGTCTGAGGTCCTTTGAAGACAAAATAATTCAGCCTTCAGGTTGCATTTGGACTCAGGACCACAACACAAAATCCAGGAATTTTTAGCCTTCTGGCCAGCTTTGAAAAAAACCAAAAGATATTTTTAAGGAATTGACTTACAAAACTGTGGGGGCCAAAAAGTATCCTATGTGTGCATGTGTGTGTGTGTGTGTGTGTGTGTGTGTGTGTGTGTGTGTGTGTGCACGCCTGAGTATGTGTATTCTCCCTTGTATATGTGTACTTTTGGCACCCAGAACTGTGAGACAATACGTTTCTGGTGTTCCTGTCACTCTGTCGTATTGTGTTATAGCAACCCTAGCAAACTAGTATACAGTCTATCTCCAATCTCCTTCTTTTCCTTAGTTATCCAATCTTTTAAGAAGAATTTGCTTGCTCTCAAGTCCTATGACTTCTGAGTTTATTGCACTATGTCCAACATTGTCAAAATATTTACCTATTTTACATTTCAGTTATTTAAAGACACATTAAGCATCTTTACCTACATAATGTATCGATGTGTACTTAAATAAAATAACACTCAGCCGGGCTCGGTGGCTCAGCCTGTAATCCCGCGCCTTTGGGAGGCTGAGGTGAGTGGATTGCCTGAGCCGCCTGGGCAAGCAAGACCTCATCTCTACAATAAATCAAAAAAATTAGCTGGGCGTGGTAGCGCGTGCCTGTAGTTCCAGGTACTTGGAAGGCTGAGGCGGAAGGATCGCCGGAACCCAGCAGGTCGAGGCTGCGGTGGCCGGGAGCGGCCACTGCACTCCAGTCTGGGTGAAGAGTGAGACTCCAACTCAAAAAAAAAAATAAAAAAATACAAATATATAAATAAAAAAAATAAAATAACACTCATACTGATCATTTTCTTATATTATTCACATTAATTGAAGACCTTCTCTCTTCATCGCATCAGTTTCACACTAAGGAAAAGAAGGAGATTGGAGATAGACTGTATACTAGTTTGCTAGGGTTGCTATAACACAATACGACAGAGTGACAGGAACTGATCATTTTCTTATATTATTCACATTAATTGAAGACCTTCTCTCTTCATCGCATCAGTTTCACACTAAACTTTTCTCTTTGCA
>CAUYQG010204909.1:0-10170 GCA_963574415.1 Tarsius wallacei | reverse complement strand
CCGCCTGGGCAAGCGAGACCTCATCTCTACAATAAATCAAAAAATCAGCCGGGCGTGGTAGCGCGCGCCTGTAGTTCCAGCTACTTGGAAGGCTGAGGCGGAAGGATCACTGGAGCCCAGCAGGTCGAGGCTGCGGTGGCCAGGTGTGGCCACTGCACTCCAGTCTGGATGACAGAGTGAGACTCCAACTCAAAAAAAAAAAAAAAAAATAGTTAAAAGTATATGGTTGCATTTTTCTCCAGAGCATCTTGATACTTCCCATTCATCTTTGGCTTCTTCATGAGTTATTGGTCCCTTAACTCGGGTATAGTAAGTTCATCCTTTCTCAGCCATTTCCACAGCAGTCTCAGTAATCAGGAGTACTTGAGAGAGACCTTTCCAGCTCAACTGGAGTTTATTTTCCTTCTAGGTTTTCACGAGGATGTAATTGCCGGAGTAGAAGGGATGAACAGTGAACTTGAGAGGTGGGGTCTGGGCTAGAAAGTCCTTTTAACCTAAGGAATGATAAAGTGGAAGATATGACTTCCATTATTTCAGTCTACATTTTCCACTAATCCGAATCAAGGAGTAATTTGTTTTAGAATTATTTTGATTACAGACCCTGTAGTGGCAGTTGCGAGGGGGAAGGCCTTCACCCAACCTGACAGTTGATCCATTATCACTAATAAGTATCTTAATTTCCCTATTTTTGGCATTTCTGTGAAATCTACCTGAATGTTTTGGAATGGCCAGTTCTAGAGGCCTTCCTCCCAGAGCTTGCTTTTGAATTACCTTGTTGTTTATTCTCTCACAGGTTGTACAGCCTTTACATACTTGCTTGGCAATGGTATCGATGTCCATGCATCCATAAGTTTTTAATATGGCATCACACATGGCCTGAGGACCCCACTGTAGCATAGTCATTAATTGGCCTGAGGACCTCTTGTGTAGCATAGTCATTAATTCTTTTATTATCGGCTTCCTAATAATTTCCCTCATATCAGGAGTAATCATTGTCCCCATTCCAAATAGCTCCCAACCTGTTTAGTTCCCCTTCTTCCTCTTCAGTGACCTGAGGCTTTGATGTCAATTTGGGGATGTTAGGTATGAGACTCAAGAGTTCAATCTCTTTTTCTAGAGCAGCATGTTTTACGACATTGTCTGCCAGCCTGTTTTCTGTGGCCTTCAAGGTGCTTCCCTTTTGGGGAGCTATTTCAGTACTACTGCTGTTTCAGTTGGGAGCAGGAGGCTTTTCAGGACCTCTTCAATTAGCTACCCATGTACTAATTTATTTCCCTTGCTATTGATGAGACCTTGTTCTGTCCAAATTTTCCCAAAGGCAGGTACTATCCCAAAGGCATATTTGGAGTCAGTATAAATGATACCCTCCTGTTCTGCAAGGGAATTTAAGGCTTGACTGAGGGCATACAATTCACAGGTTTGTGCAGACCAATTGTTAGGCAGTTGACCCTTCTCACATATAGACTGTTGATTCCCATCAACAACTGCATATCCATTATGCCTCTTTGCCTCTACTATTTGGGAGGACCATTTATACATAGTTTTGCCCCATCATGTAACAGTGTTTTTGTATATCTGATTTAACTTTGGTTTGATATTTAATTATATCTAAGCAGTTATGCTCTATTGTTTCTGGGTTCTTGTCACCTTCCTATAGGAAACTATCTGGGTTTAGACAAGTATCTGTGGTTTTTGGTTGAGTATGGTTCTGACCTGGTGAGGAGTACTGATTATAAAGGCTCCCCCAAAGGTTAGTTTTCTGGGTTTTTTTTTTTTTTATTTTTATTTACAAGGCATTGGCTGCCACCGCCTGGACACATTCTGGCCATTCTTGAGAGACAGGGTCAAGGAGTTTATAAAGAAAGAAAAGTGACAGGCTGTTTCTTCCCTGACCAGGTTTGAGTTAGTACCCCTGGGGCAATGCCTTGATCCATCATGACAAAAAAGCAAAATGGCTTGTCTAGGGACGGAAGAGCCAGGACAGGATGTCTAATGAGGGCCAGCTTTAAATCCTCTATAGCTTGTTTTTCCTCATGAGACCATTGTAAGGAGTTAGGTTTCTTCTTTAACAGTTTTAGATACAAAATTCTTGTTCTTTGGGCATGAGATTGAATCAATAGTCAGAATAGCCAGTTAGTCCTAAAAACTTTTTGAGTTTTCTCTTCATTTTGGGCAGGACCAGGTTCACTATGCTGGCCTGTTCTTTTTGGATTTATTCATCATTTCCCTTCACTGATGAGATGTTCTAAATATTTAACCTCCTTTTCTACAAATTGTAGCTTATTTCTTGAAACTTGCAGTCCTTTTTGTCCTAGGAGGTTGAGCAAACCAAGTCTCTGGATACTTCCTTCACTTTCTTTTTCATAGATTAGTAAATCATCTACATATTGCAACAGCTGGGTCCCTGTCCTGAGCTGAAATTTCTCCTGGACGGTTTCTAAAATCTGGCCAAATAAATTTGGGATTTCAGTGAAGCCCTGTGGTAGTACCATGCAGTGGTACTGTTGCTTCCTTCCAGTCATAGGATTTTCCCTAAGGGAAAACATTTGAGAAACCTATACAGGGACTTTGTAAGGAAGAAGAAAATTTTCTATGTCTTTTTGCATTGTTCCAATTCCTTCCTTAGGTTTGGGTAGAGGCATGTAGACGCAGCAGACTTAGAACTTCCTTGAAGCCTTGAGCCCCCTGGCTCAGAGCCCTCTGGGAACCCTGGGTCCCCTGACTGCCTCTGACTTTTGTTTCTCATAAGTGGGAGGGAGATTAGAAACAGGGTCTCAGAACTTTTCCTTGGGGCCCATTCCCTTGACGAGGGGAACAGAGATACTGCTCCTGGCAACTAGTCACGGGCAGAATTTATTTCCTCCTGCAAGGCTGAAGCCTTATCAGTAATATGGAGTACTAGGGTCTATAGCACACCCAGTCCTCCTCTGAGCCAAACTGTAGTTAGAAAACTTCAGGTTTGTGAATTGGCTCCCTAGTCCAGACAAAACAACAGTATTTAATTATTTTTTGTTCCTCCTTTTTAGTCCAGGAACTGCTTCCCCATCATTTCAGTATTTTCACCCATGGATTATCTGGAAGAATGTCCTTGGAGGAGACCTTTTCCCTTCTTTTTTCTCTTCCTCCTGGGCCATATACTTGGCCCTTCTTTGTTCCCCCAGGTATAGAATTTTTATTCCTCATTTTTGTTTAGATTGATAATCCTGGTGCCTGAGTTTCCCTATGTACTCAACCCCCAACCAACTGGAGTTTTCTTGCACACAGTGGGACCTGCTTCATCCATCTCCTTCCGGAGAATGGAACCATGGATTGAGACTCCGCACTTGCTTCATATCTAGATATGTCTCAGTCACACACATTCAATCCCCAAAAATGCCCAACCACCAAGGCAGTACTTAGAGTCCAATTTTCCTACTTTGGTTCATGCATGAGGTTGCCTGGTTGCTGTGGTACCTGCCTCCTCTTTCCTTGTGTTGCCTTCCCTGTTTATGGCACGGCTGTCTTCCAGCGTATCTTGGGTATCTTCAGCAAGGAGCTCTACTCTTTATTACTCTTCTTCATTTTGTATTTTTGATGTTGTAATTACATTTTTATATTATTTATCACTTAAAAAATTATTTAAGTTGTTATTTGTATTTGCTTTGTTTTTAAACTTTTCTGTTACGGATATAAGCGGTTTGTGATCCATGATTACCACGTTAGACATTCTGAATTTGTCTGGATACTTACTTTTAACTTCAGATGTTTTTGGGTCACACAACATCATTTTATTTCAGTTTAAATATTTTAACTCCATTCAGTATTTCTTAGTATGCAGGTATGGATGCAATTATTTTCTTCAGCATTTTTTAAATCTCTGAATGTCATTATCTCTCTTTCACTTCTGAAAGATAGCTTTACTCTGTACAGTTTTTTTGGTTGGAATTTTTAAAAATCTCTTCAACACTTTGGATATCTCATATATATCATCCCACTGTCTCCTGGCATGTAGGGTTTCTCCTCGGAATTCTGCTGTCAAGCATATTGGAATTCCTTTATGTATTATATAATTTGTTCTTATGCTTTATTCAGTATTCTCTTTTTGTCTTTGACCTTAGAGAAATGTGATTATAATATTTTTAGGGTTGTCTTATTTGAATTGAATCTGTTTTTTGACCTTCCTATACTTGACTATGTATATCTTTCTTCAGTTATGGGCATTTTAAAAAAAAATAATATTTCTATACTCTTTCAATGTTCTCATATCTCTTGAACACCAATGAGACATAGATTTCCTTTTTTTGTGATATCCAATAGAATGTTTATATTTTCTGTTTCTTTTCTTTTTTCCGCCTCTGTGTATCTTCAAATAACTGTTTGTGAACTTACTGTTTTTTCCTTCTGCTTGATCAGTTCTGCTGTTGATGTCCTTCATTACATTTTTCATTTCATTTATTGTACTTTTTAGCTCTGGAATTACTTTTTTTTTTTTTTTTTTGAGTTGGAGTCTCACTCGGTTGCCCAGACTGGAGTGCAGTGACCGCTCCCGGCCACCGCAGCCTCGACTTGCTGGGCTCAGGCGATCCTTCCGCCCCAGCCTTCCAAGTAGCTGGAACTACAGACGTGTGCTACCACGCCCGGCTAGTTTTTTTTGATTTATTGTAGAGATGAGGTCTCGCCAAGTTGCCCAGGCAGAAATTACTTTTTAAAATTATTTTAATGTGTTTGTTAAATTTTTGTGATAAATTTCTGAGTTGTTTATCTGTGTTTTATTAGCATTTGTTGAGTTTTCTTAAAACAGGTCTTTTTAAAATTATTTGTCTTCCACATCATTCATCTGCATATGTTTAGGATCAGTCTGTGGTACCTTGTATTGTCCATTTATGAGGTCATCTCTTCTAAGCTATTCTTATTTCTTATAGATGTGTGTCTCTGTCTGCATAGTGATGAATTAGGTATTTGTTCCTGCCTTCACAGTCTGGATTTGTTTGTGATTTTCTATTTCAGTGCATTCAGCTATATATTCTGAGCATACTGATTCTTGTATTTCATTTTACCACTAGAAGGCCCCCTGAGCCCAGGTTTGACTTAAGTCTCAGGATGGCTATGACACAGATGCAGTGTTCAAACTAATTGAGATCATGGTAAATTCACACTGGGAACCCAGACCATGTAGCAGAACAGGGTCAGACCCTCACATTTAGAGGGCCTGTGGACCATCCAACAGTGTGTCATCCACAGATATCCTCTCTGGTATGTCATCACCTTTGCCAGGAATAGGAATTGTGAGCCACTACCAAGTTCCATATGCTGGCTGCCACTAGCCCCACCTTCGCTTTTTGTCTATAACTAACTTCAGGTTGTTTAGCCCCATTGTACTTGCAGTACTCTTTGTGGGCTGATACAGGAGCAAATCTCCCACAGAAGGAGCCAAGATGGTAGGAAAATTTTATGTCTATCTTCAGCTTACTTTTTCCAGTGTAGAATTTGTGAGTACATTTTCTGCATGTGGTACTTAATGGCTTGGGGGTAGGGGAATTGTGGTCATAGAAAATTGATCCCCTTACTATCTAACTGTGGTTTTACTAGTATTTGTAATCCTGAGGTGCTTCAGAGCCTCCCTCATATGTCTAGGTTTTTTTTTTTAAGCTCTTGTCAAGGTGATTTCATGTGTGGATAGTTGTTTAAATTGATGTTTCTGCAGAGGTATGATTATCAGGGATACCTACTTCACCATTTTGTTGCAATTCTTTGTGTTTGAAACTGGTCATTCTAAACATAATCTTTTGTATTCTTTTTTGCTCTTAATTTATCATAAACAATTTCCCTTGTTATTTAATTTTTTCCTAATTACTACATAATGTTATATAGTGTTTCAAACTATATGATAATTTTTGTCAGTTTCATAAAGAAGCTTGTGATGATTATTTAACATTTTAAAATAATGATTTTGTATCCTTTCTATACTATCTTGCAATAGAGTTATGCCTCTAAAAACTACTGTAAAATATAGGCATTTGTTTTTACTCTTTACTTGTGTGTATTTATCTACCTTTTGATGTCAATTTATGTTGGTGAGCCTATTTTAGCCTCTTGAAAAATACCTTTCACTTTCAGATTTTCTGCGTGCAAGAGGCAGCTTTACATGGTATTTAATATGTTCTTTAACTGAGGCTTCTTGATAATTATTTGTTTCTGCCATTGATTAGCCGTGTGACTTTGGGTAGTTGCTTATCTTAGACTTCTTCATCTTAGAAATAGTACTAAACATAGTGACTTCCATATAGTGTTCTTTTGAGGATTGAATGATATAATCCATGTGTACCACTTGATACGCTGGTTATGTTGTGGTGTTTACAGTGTTTAAAAACTGATGTGATATGTACAGTGCCCAATCAGAATAGATATCAGTCACCACCAATTGGCATTGACTGAACATTGTCTTTCCTGGATGGAATGAGAGATAGCTTGATTAAGTGCTAGTTGCTATCTTAGTTGTAATAATAATGAAAGTGGTTATGAAGGCAATAATGATGATGATGTTTGGTTAAGCAGTTACCAAATTAAGTCAATATTATACCTCAAGTAGGCACTAAGAGCATTAACTTCTATATATGAAATTTATGTCTAATCTGAAATTTTTCAATTCGACTGTAATGTTTATATCAAACTATAATAAAAGTATCATTTATAAAGACATAGAAAAGATCTCATAAGTTATACTTGATTTTATTTAGTTCAAATTCAAGTAGAATTTTAGTGAAACCTTGAAAGTTTTCTTGCCTATAGAAGATATACATTTATGCAAATTAATTAAAAAGTGCTATTTTTGTTAATTTTACAACTAATTTATTTTCTTCTAGTAAAGACATATTGCTATACAAATTCTTATATTTATTGATTCTTTATTATATGTCAATATATATATGCATTTTAGCATTCTTTATCAAAGCTATATATAGTCTTGTATTTATGTAACTTGACATAAAATTCACATGAGTTTTTAAGGTTAAAATTATTCCCTCTATAGCTATAACTTTTATGTTCCACCTTATTTATAGTCCTTGAATTTTTCAGAGGATAAGGTAAAATTTCAACACATTAATAATTTGAGCTACATGTGTTATACTTTTATTATTTTTAAAGTCTTGCATTAATAATTTGAGCTACATGTGTTATACTTTTATAACATTAATAATTTGAGCTACATGTGTTATACTTTAATAATTTGCATTAATAATTTGAGCTACCTGTGTCATACTTTTATAAAACCTTGGAAATGTTTTTTGGCACTTGCTGCAATACAGATTTTTAAAATAAATTCTTTGTCTTGAGTGCTGTTATGCTTGATATTATAAAATATAATATATTACTATCATACATAGATATTTGTAATACTTTTTACTGTTTTCTTTAGCTTGCCAGTGTAATGGACATAGCACTTGCATCAATAATAATGTGTGCGAACAGTGTAAAAATCTCACCACAGGAAAGCAGTGTCAAGACTGCATGCCAGGTTATTATGGAGATCCAACCAATGGAGGACAGTGTACAGGTAAGTATTTTCTTTTAATTTCAGTGTATTTTTAATAAGGAAAATTAAAAAAGAGAAAGTGGTGCCACTTGGGAATCTGTATTAGTATGGAAAACTTCTGTGATATGTTTGCTTTAAAAATATTAATTTTTCTTATTTCAAAATGAATGCATGTTATTATAGGAAATTTATCTAATGCAGATGAATAAAAATTACCTATTATACTATTCAAAATAATTATTACTGATTTTTTAATGTAGCTTATGATTTTGACTTTAAAAATAAGAAACAATTACAGGTTAAAGGTATATGCCTTACATTAAGTAAGATTTTTTTTTTGTTTGTTTTTTTTGGCAGAGTAGTAGTATAGAATAATGTTTAATCAGTTCTGTCCTGAAGTCCCAACTCTGTCACTGTTCATATGTATGAACCTGGCAAATTAACTTAGCCTCTCAGTGCTTCATTTTCCTTATTTGTAAAATGGAGATAATAATACCTTACTGGATTGTTTTAAAGATCAAATGAGATCATCGTAATATAGAACTCAAGAATTGAAGCACATAAAAGGAGCCTTGTAAGTGCTAGCCATAATCATCACATTTTAAAATTTACCAAACCCTACCTTCATGTTATTCTTTATCCTGTTGTTTCTTTCTTCTACTTTATAATGAATATTTGGCCTACTTTAAATTTCCTTTAAAGTGGAATTTTATAGTAATTCTACTTTGTCTTTAGATTGGACTTTATCATTCAAATTTTCTATCTACTTTCTCTAAGTGGAAATTGCCTATGTAGCACACACAGAAAAACCGTAGTCTGTGGCTATGAAAACGTGAGGAATCCTTGAAGAGGGAGTGGAACCTGTCCCTGATACATTATTTGATACTAGTTGCATATTAGAACCACCTCAAAAGCTTTTAAAACTATTGGTGTCTAGGCCACTCCCTAAAACAATTAAATCAGTATCTAGATTGTGGTTGTAGGGTGAATCTTGGGCAGTGATTCTTTTTGAAAGTTTTGCAAATAACTGAAATATCCTCAAGGTAGAAACAAGTAGGTAAAGATGAGCTGATTCAATCTTTTAGTCAACAGAACTGCTTTGGGCAATAGAATTGTTTCCTGGTTTCCATGGGGGAATTGGCTTCAGGACCTTCCATGGAAATCAAACTCTGTGGTTGTTCAAGTCCCTTACATAAAATTGTGTGGTATTTGCTTGTAACCTATGCACATCCACTTGTCTAACTTTAAATCATCTGTAGATTACTTATAATACCTTATACTGTGCTTACACAATGTTTCATTCATGTGGATCCAAGGTGTACTTGGCACATGTGAAATTCAAGTTTTGCTCTTTGGAACTTTGTAGGATTTAAAAAAATATTTTTGATCTGTGTCCTGTCCGTTTTTTATTTCCGTTTCCATGGAATATTTTTTATAGACCTTCATTTTCAGTATATGTGTGTCTTTATAGGTAAAGTGAGTTTCCTGTAGGCAAAATGTAGCTGAGTATTGTTTTTATCCATTCAGCCACTCTCTTTTATTTGAAGAATTTTGTCCATTTGAATTCAATGTTATTGGTGCTAGATTAGAAGCTTCTGCTGCCATATTTATACATTTTCTTTTTCTGGTTGTTTTGTAAGTCCCCTCTTCTTGTCTTCCTTTTTCCTTTCTTTTTTTGTGCATCATTGATTTTCTTTTTCTTCTGGGTAGCATGTTTAAATTTCTTGCTTTTTTTCTTTTGCATCTCTATTATAAGTTTTTGCTTTGTGTTTTCCATGAAACATACAAAAAATTCTTATGACAAATTATTTTGAACTGATGACAACTTAACTCTGGTTACAAAGAAAAAAAAGGCAAATGAAAACTAAAAAAAGACACTACATTTTATCTCTCCTACTTTTTAACTTTTTGTTGTCTGTATATTTTTTCATTGTCTATATCTCGAGAATAGTGTACTTATCATTTTTGATAGTTTTGTCTTTAGGTTCTCATACTAAATATAGGAATGATTTATACTCACATTATAGTACTAAAGCATTCTGAATTTGTTTCTGTGTTTATTTTTACCATGAGTTTTATACCTTCAGATGATTTCATGTTGCATGTTAGCAACCTTTTAGTTTTCAGGTTTAGAAATTCCTTCAGCATTTCTTAAAGACTCGTCTGTCAGTAATGCGTTTTCTCAACTTTGTTTGTCTGGGAAAGTCTTTATTTCTCCTTCATGGTGAAGGATAACTTTGCTAGAAAAAGTACTGTAGACTGGAAGTTCCTTCCATGGAAATGAGTGGAATTTTGGTCAATGTTACAGGATGGCATTGAGTTCCAAAGCAGTGTAGCACATACACTTCACTCTCTCTCCCCTAAGCACATGGATTTTCTCTCTTGGCTGCACTGGTGGAGTTTGCAAGACTGTTCTTACCTTGTTCAACACATCTTTTCTTCTTGTTATTCTGAACCCAGATTCTGTGATCTCTTACCTGATTTTTTGTTTCTCATAAAGATGCTGCTTTCTTGCATGGATAGTTGTTCAATTCACTATTCCTGTGGGAGGATGATCACTGGAGGGTTTTATTCAGCCACTTTATTTTGCCTGTCTGAAACGAAGTCTCCTTGGTCAGGTGTAATAGAGCAGTTAATTCAGTAGTTCCTTGAAAGTT